>CAUYPK010001255.1:0-15071 GCA_963574355.1 Loris lydekkerianus
TAAACCATCAAAAACCACATGGGAGCTGACACCCAGTTCTTCCGCCATCCCACGCACTGTTTGTGATGGGTCAGTCTCCACCAGGGTCCTCAAATCCTCGTCCTGGATTACTCTAGATCGACCACTTCGGGGCTCATCTTCGAGGCTAAAATTTCCGGAACGAAATTTCACAAACCAATGTTGAACAGTGTGTTCATTAACATTATCATTGCCAAATGCCTGATTAATTTTTCGGGCTGTTTCAACAGCGCTTTGGTTCAATTTGAATTCGTAGAGAAAAATTGGCCGAAAATCGCTTTATGACATCATATAGTAATAGACTGAAAAGAATAAAAAAAATTAAAAGTAGAAAAAAAGAACAGCATCAATGTATAGAGTACGAAATTCTCCATCAATCAGTATATACCACGACACAGTAGAATAAATATTTATTGAGATATGGAGCTACAAAAACACATGACATTAAAACGGACAAAACATTTGAAACAACCTAATAATACTTAATAGATATATTTTTTTGTCTTTCATTTCTTCTGCTTTCCTTATCCAGAACCCCTCCCTGCTGTCAAATTTGGAAATTACTTACAACTCTTAATCAAGCAGTTAATTATAAAAAGCATTATCAAGCAAATACTTTATCTTTTACATAGAATGAAAGAAACTATTCTCCATTAAAGGAATTTAAGACTCAAGTGATTTTGCCCCTCCGCCATGCTGGGCCAATATTTTATGTTTACCAGAACACTTTACAGGTTATTAATTGGTATCAACGCACTTATGCATAATGTATGATTTATTTCACTTCAATATGAATTATAGGCCTCACCTGATACTGTTAAACATATCTTCATGCCTCCTGTATTACTTATCTTAAGAGCAGTAAAGTTTTTGAGCACAATATGTGCTGGTCAGAACATATTTTATTAATAAATACTATGTTAGAATATATTTTTGTTTAAAATCTATAATTAAATAAAAGAAATGTTTTAGTGGTACATTCTTATTTTTAATGTCTATAGTTACAGCTCATTGGATCTATGTTATCAACCCTACACAAAACTACAATACAGGACACCTAAATAGAAAGAAGAGTAATAAATATACAAAGGCAATTTGGCCAGGCTCTATGGCTCACACCTGTAATCCTAGCACTGTGGGAGGCCAAGGCAAGTGGATTGCTTGAGCTCAGGAGTTTGAGACCAGTCTGAGCAAGAAGAAGACTGGCTCTACTAAAAATAGAAGAACTACCGGGTGTTGAGGCACACGCTGGTAGTCTCAGCTACTCAGGAGGGTGAAGCAAGATGATTGTTCAAGCCCAAGAGTTTGAGGTTGCTGTGCGCTATTATACCATGGCTGTCTACCCAGGGTGACAGAGTAAGACTCTGTCTCAAATAAATAAACAAATAGAGGCAATTTAAGTGATATTTCAGCATGGTTTAGATCTGGCTGTAAAAGCTAAATATCAAAGTCTCCAAAGCCAAAAGAAACATGATTAAGGACATAAAACAGACAGGAGAGGGAGAGGGGGAACCTAGTGTGCTAAATAAAGCTAATTCCAAAGACCTGGGATCCTGGGGTCGTGGCTAATGGCATTGAGCCTGGTCATCCTGGTCACCTGAGAAATAGACTAAAGAAGAATGAAAGTTGGGTGAGTCTGCCAAGAGGGCTAAGGCAGATGATGCCAAAGAGAAAGAGGCTGAGCAGCCTGCAGCTTTGGAGCACAGAAGTTGTACGCATGCACAGGTGTGAGGCTGTGATAACCAGGTTCACGCCCCAAAGGACACCACCTATTTTTAAGAAACAAAGGAACTAGCTTCAGGAGCTGGCTATACACAGGCTTTGTAGGTCAGAAATGTCAGCTTGAGGAAAAGCAGCAGTGGACAATGATCCAAACACCACCAACAAACCAAATTAGCCTTTAAAACAAGCCCAAGACTTTCTGGAGGCCTGCTAGGTATCTGTAGCACAAGTGAGGAGTCAACCTGTAAAAATTTCAAAAAGCCTTGGTGCCTCAATTTCCTCATCTATACAGTAAAGGTAAAAAAAAACTACACATTATCTCATGGAGTTTTAAAGATGATTGCAATGAGGTAATCTATGGGAAATGCTCAGAAGAAAGCCTGGCACATAATATGCTATACCTCATATGTGTTTACTAGTATTATTCTGCCACTAACTCTGGTATAATCATAATGTGTATCTTCTAAGGGCAAGTCTGGGGCATTTGTGGAGGACAAGAGGATCATCTAGTAGCTGGGCAGTGAAAGAGCAAGGTTCCAGAACCATGTAAGACACAATTACTTCATTACTTTGCTCCAAATTAAGGAAGCCTCCAGCTTCCTGGTAAGTTTAGAAAATCGTGATGTTGGTGTGAGTGTTAACAGGGAAAAGGTAGAGAGGGAGGTTGGTGGGAGGCATGAAGCTAAATTGAATTTTGAAGACCTAGTCTCAGATGATCCTTATTTTGACTTAAACTCTGTGCAAATAAAGTCTTCACACTTTTTTTGACTCAGATTTCCCTGTCATTTCATTTACCCATCATTTGCAACTTAAAAAAAAACTATATATAGGTTTGACCACTTTTAACATAGCTCATCCAAGATATCACCATGCAAGTGCCAAGGGGGATCCATGGGGCACTTATCAGCCCCTTCAAACAATTATGATGTGGGCAGGTGGCCTCCATAGACCGACAAGTCAATACTCTTTTTCTTCTTGGGGTTGCCAAACTCCCAGCAGAAGCTATTAACAATGAATATTTTTGTATCTCAATGAGCTGTAAATTGTAAATGCATCTCCAAATCCCTACGGCTTTCCCTGCATTTACCTCCTCTGAGCGCTATGGCTAAAAGATCTAACTAGTTAATGAGCTCTGTATTCCTTTTACTTCCTAAGAGAACAACACAACTCTGTGAACCTTATTAGTAACACCATGCTTACTAGAGAAATAAAGCAGTGCAATTTTAATCCATAATCCACGACTAAGTATGTCTAAGATGCTTAGCATTATAGCAATTACTACTTACATTAAGATAATGAAGTCTTATTCTAGCTCTTCCCTTCCTTCCTTTTTTTCTTCCTTCCTTCCTAGAAACAGCTGCTACGAAAATAGGTGGGATTAATGTACATTTTTAAAAATAAACTTCTTATGTTAGAATAGTTTTAGATTTGTGGATTTATTGCAAAGACAGTATAGAAAGTTATACCCCACATCTAGTTTCCCATTATTATTATTTTACATTAGTATGGTGCATTTGTCACAATTAATGAAACAATATTGATGATTATTATTATTAACTAAAGTCATGTTATATTTAAACTATTCTAGCTTTTCTCTAATGTCCTTTCCCTATTCTAGTATCCATCCAGGACATCACATTACATTTAGTCATCATGTCTCCTTAGGTTCTTCTTGGCTGTGACATATTTTTCAGAGTTGCCTTGTTTTTGATGGCCTTGACAGTTTTGAGGAGTCAGGCATTTTGTGGAATATGCATCAATTGGGATATGCCTGATGTTCTCATGATTAGTCTAGGGTTATGGGATTTGGGGAGGAAAACCACAGAGATAAAGTGATGATATCATAACTTCATATCAAGAGTCCATACTATCAACATGACTTACCATTGTTGATGCTGACTTTGATCACCCGACTGAGGTAGTGTTTGTCTTTGCTCCACTGTAAAGCTTCTTGTTTATTCCTCCCTTTCCATAATGTACTTTTTGGAAGTAAGATATTAGGTTCAACTCACACTCAAGGGTTAAAGAGTTAAGCTCCACCTCTTTGAGGGGAGTCTCTACATAAACTCTTTGAAATTCTTCAGTACAGGAAATTTGTCTATTGTCCCTCATTTATTCAATCATTTGTTTATATCAGTGTGGGCGTATGGATATTTATTCTGTACTTAGGGTTATATTTCAATACTACTTGATTTATTTTGTTGCTCCAGTTACTCCAGCTTTGGCCATGGCTAGCGCTTTCAGTTTGCTAGCTCCTGTACACTCATCATTGAGCTTTACTTGTTAGCACTTCTGTACCTTTCTTGTGCTACAAGATGCTCCAGAGGCTTGTCATATATATTTCCTGCCCTAGTCCTAAAATCTACCATTTCTCCAAGGATCCCTGGTTCCTTTTCATTAGAGGATGGTATTTAGAAATCAAGATCTGGGTTCTAGATGTACTCATTGCTACTGAGGTATCCTTGCTCTAGGCCTTCTCAGTTAACAGAAAAAGAAAATATATGTGTCTATATAAACTTGTTTATATACACAGTTATCTATGAATATTTCTATGTGCCACTGTTTATATTTATATTAAACTAAGCATGAGTTTACATTGATGTTTCCAGCTCTAATTTATTACCACGTGGATCACTCTAGTTTTTTCCCCTTGCCTATCTTTAAAATCCCTCTCCAACAGTGAGAAACCTGGCTCTCACCATCCACCATTGATGTACTTAATTGTTTAATGCCAGTATACACATATAGTGGTTTAAGAATTATTACTGCATACTTCCTTGGGAAACAATTTTATCACCTAGAGTACAATGCTTGTTTACAATTCCTTTTGCTTTTAGTCTTACAGACTCTACTCATTTCCAAAATTACTTAAGTCAGCACTTTATTTCCTTATCCTCTTCAGGTGATGTTGCTTCATACATTTGTAATGGTTAGATTGTTTTCTCACATTCTGTATTCCCCTCAGGAATCCCCCAACATCCTAAATGACGTTGAAAAATTTGCATAATTAAGGTTTGCTCATTATACTATAGAGTTCTATGGGGTTTGACAAATTCTTAATGTCTTATTTTCACCATTATAGTAGTACACAGAATAGTTTTACTGACTTAAACCATCCCTCTGGGCTTCCAAGCACAACCCTCTACCTGCACCCCAAACATCTAACAACCACTGTTTGTTGTCTTTGTATAGTTTTTCCATTTCTAGAATGTCATATAATTATAATTATGCAATATGTAGCTTGTTCAGACTGGCTTCTTTAACTTACCAATTTTATTTAATATTTATCTGTGTTTTCTTCATGGCTTGATAATTCATTTTGTCACTGACTAATATGTTATCAAATGAATGTTTCACAGTTTGTTAATTTACCTATTGAAAGATACCTTGGTTGCTTCCAGTTTGGGGTGATTATGAACAAAGATTCTATTAGCATTCACATGAAAGTTTTGGTGTAACATAAGCTTTCAAATTAGGTAAATATTTAATAGTGTAATTATTGATCACATGGGAATACTAGATTTAGTTTTTGTAAGAAACAGACAAACTGTCTTCCAAAGAGGTTATATCATTTTACATTCCCACCAGCAACGATGAGAGAGTGCCTGTTGTTCTGCAACCTGGCTGTCAATTGGGATCGTCAATTTTTTTGCATTTTAGCCTTTTTTTTTTTTTTTTTTTTGAGACAGAGTCTCAAGCTGATGCCCTGGGTAGAGTGCCCTAGTGTTACAGCTCACAGCAACCTCAAATTCTTGGGCTTAAGCAATTTTCTTGCTTCAGCCTCCCAAGTAGCTGAGACTATAGGCACCCACCACAAAGCCTGGCTATTATTTTTGTTGCAGTTGTCATTGTTGTTTTAGCTGGCCTGGGCTGGTTTTGAATCCACCAGCCTCGGTGTATGTGGCCAGCGCCCTACCCATTGAGCTACTGTAGCGCCCTGTATTTTAGGCTTTCAAATAGGTGTGTAGTTGCAGCTTCTTTTACTTTGCAATTCCCTAAAGAGATTGAGTGTCTTTTCATGTGCTTATTTTCCATTAGTATAATCCTCCCTTTTTTTTTTTTTTGGAGACAGATTCTCACTTTGTTGCCATCAGTAGAGTGCTAGGGTGTCATAGCTCACAGCAACCTCAAACTCGGGCTCAAGTGATTCTCTTGCCTCAGCCTCCCAAGTAGCTTGAACTACAGGCACCTGCCACAATGCCTGGCTATTTTTATAGACAAGATCTCTGGCTCAGGCTGGTCTCGAACCCGTGAGCTCAGGCAATCCACTCTCCTCAGCTGCCCAGAGTGCTAGGATTATAGGCATGAGCCACCATGCCCAGCCTCCAGTATAATCATTCTTGATGAAGTATCTGTTCAAACCTTTGGAGACTTCACAACTTTTTAATTTGGTTGTTTCCTTTCTCATTATTGAGTTTTAAGAGTTCTTTGTGTATTTTGTATATACAGCTTTTTTCAGATATGTGCTTTCCAAATACTTCCCCCAAGTTTGTAGCTTATCTTTTTATACTTTTATTTCTCATTTTCAGAGCATAAAATTTTAATTTTAATAAAACCCTACTTTATCATATTTTCTTTATTATTATGTTTAAAAACTTGTCACCAAGCCCCAAATTATATGGATTTTCTTTTATTCTTTCTTGAAGAGGTTTTATAACTTTATATACTAATTTAGTTCTATTATCCTTCTTTATTTTTTTGCATATGGATATCCAGTTGTTCCAGCACTATTTGTGGAAAAGTTTATCCTTTCTCCTCTGTGAATACTATCTGGGTGATGGGAACATACATAATGTGCAAAAATAATTTACATAACCAAAATGTTTGTACCCCTGTATGATTCTGAAATAAAAACCAACCAATCAATCAATAAAAGGAAGTTTATATCCACTGTCTTTGCTCCTTTGTTAAAAATGAATAGACTACATTTGTGAGGGACTGTTTCTGGACTCTATTCTGTTCCATTTATCTATGTGTCTATTCTTTTACCAATATGGTACTGTCTTGATTACCTCTTATATTAAGTACTAAGTAGTGTAATGCAAGTTCTCCAACTTCATTCTTCTTTTACAGTATTGTGATGACTGTTTTTGGTCTTTTGCCTTTTCATATGAACTTCAGAATTAGTTTGTTGCTTGCTAGGGTTTTCCTTAGGATTGTGTTGACTGTATAGATGAAGTTGGAAAGAATTCGTATCTTAATAATTGAGACTTTCAATCCATGAACATATATATTTCTCCATTTATTTAGATCTTTTTTATCAGCATTTTATAGCTTGCTGAGTACAAGTTTTGTGCTTATTTTATTATATTTATCCTTAAGTATTGATTTTTTAGGTGCTATGTGTATTACAAATGATTTTTTTTTTTTACATTTCAAATTTTATTTGTTCATTGCTGGTATATGGGAGAGCAATTGACTTTTTAATATCACAACCTTGCTATACTCACTTATTAGTTCCAGGAGACTTGCTGATTCTTTGGGACTTTCTATGTAGATAACCATATCATCTGTGAGTAGAGATTTATTTCTTTTTATCTAGTCTGCATATCTTTTTTCCCCTTTTCTCATCTTATTGCATTGGTTAGAACAATGTTGAACAGGAGTGATGAGAGAGGACACTTTTGCCTTGTTTCTAATTTGGAAGAAAAGCACCTAGTTTCTCACCAGTTAGTATGATGTTAGCTGTGGATATTTTTTATTAAAAAAATGCTTTTATTACACAGTATTATAAGTCCCAAATCTTTATTTGAAACCAACCATAAATAATCTGGGCAAAAGTCAAGAGAGAAATGTCTATATTCAATGAATATTTGCAAGATTTCTTAAGACCCTCTATGATTAGATTTCTGGTTTTGATACAAAGAAAGATACTTCCTTAAAGTTGATTTTCTGCAGAGAAAGTTTTTTTTTTTTTAACATATGCATGTGTTTATTTTGCCTTTTACATATATATGTGTTTATTTTGCCTTTTGCCTTCACAGAATTAAAAAGGCTTAAAATTTAATAACAATAACAATGTTTAAGATAAGGACTAGAAACAAAAATCTTGTAAAGAACGAACAACAATAAATACATTCAGATAAGAAATCAGACAATTGCTGCATCAAAATATTGAACAATAATAATAATGCAAAGAAAGTAACATTTACATTGTCAGATAAGAGTATGTCTATTATAGAATGCTTTGACTCTGAGGTTCAGTATGGCGTCATCAGTTAACTTATTTTTTTTTCAAAGTCTCAAAAAATAGACAACTAATATTTATAAATAAAAATAAAAGATAACTTAAAAAAACAGATCATGCCAAATGTTATAGACAATAGAAAAAGAAGAAATACTTCAAAATCATTCTACTTAATCTGGATACACCTGATATTAAAATTGGAGAAAATATTTATTATAAAGGGGAAATTACAAACATATTTCAAATACCCTAAACAACATATTAACAAATTGAATTAAAAATTAATGTTTAAGTAATGTACTTTGGTCAAAATTAAATCCAATTTATGTGAGAATTAGTCACTATTTTCTTATTTTTTTCTTTTCTTATACTGATTTTTTTTATATATACATGTTCTTTATCTACTTAAAGAAGTTTCCCTCTGTGCCTAGTTTGGTGAGAGTTTTCGGTATCAGATATCAATTGTAATTGATATTGGATTTTGTTAAATGCTTTTTCTATATCAAATGAAATAATCCTGTGATTTTTTTCCTCTGGATTGTTGATGTGGTAGAGTATATTGACTGATCTTTGAATGTTTAAGCAGTCTTGCATACCTATTATAAGTCCTACTTGATCATGGTATATAATGCTTTATATACATTGTTGAATTTCATTTGTTGAGGATATTTGTATATCTGTTTGTGAGAGATATTGGTCTGTAAGTAATTTTTCTTTATTTTAGTGCCTTTACCTGATTTTGGTATTAGCATAATGGTGATCTCAGAGAATGTTAAAAAGTATTATCTCTCCTGTTTTTTGGAATAGATTCTAGAGAATCAGTACAATTTCTTCCTTAAATATTTCATAGAATTCACTGGTAATGGGCAGTGCCTGTGGCTCAAAGGAGTAGGGCGCCAGCCCTGTATGCCGGAGGTGGCAGGTTCAAAACCCAGCCCCAGCCAAAAACTACAAAAAAAAAAAAAAAAAAGAATTCACTGGTAAAACCATTTGGGACTAAAGATTTATTTTTGGTGAGGTTATTAATTAAAAATGTTCTAGTAGTTACATTTTAAAAAGTTAAAAGAAACAAGTAAGGGTGGCGCCTGCAGCTCAGTGAATAGGGCGCCGGCCCCATATACAAAAGGTGGCGGGTTCGAACCCAGCCCCCAAACTGCAACAAAAAAATTAGCCAGGCATTGTGGTGGGCACCTGTAGTACGAGCTACTTGGGAGCCTGAGGCAAGAGAATCGCTTAAGCCCAAGAGTTTGAGGTGGCTGTGATCTGTGACGCCACAGCACTCTACCAAGGGTGACAAAGTGAGACTCTGTCTCTAAAAAAAAAAAAAAGAAGAAGAAGAAGAAAGAAACAAGGAAATTTCATTACTTATTTAACCTAATACATCTTTTCAACATGCAGTTAGTAAAAAAATCAATGAATTATTTTACTTTTTTGTCTCATATTAAGTCTATGCAGTATGGTGTATATTTTATAGAGGATGTCCATAAAGTTTGTATGCAATTTACTATGCTAAACTATTCAAAATTGCACATGAACTTTATGTCCACACTGTACTTACCATGCATTTCGATATGAACTAGTCACATAGCAAGTGCTCAATAGCCACATGTAATTTATGGCTACCATATTGGACAGTGTATGTTTAAGGTCCAAACCAAACTATAGGTACTATTGAAATTTAATAATATATATTTTATCCTTTTTCATCATATTAATGATGTAATAGTTTGCTATTTTTAAAAGGAAAAATTCTAGTATTTTCTATTAAGACAGAACCATATTGACCATTGTCAAAAAATAAGACTTGGAAATGAAAAGATAGTATGCTTGAGATTATTTTTCATGTGGTAAATGTAAATTAATTTTACAGTATGTCATGAGATGTTCAAGAGGTGAATAAACTAAGCTGCAAAGTTGTAACTGGAAAATTACACATTTCTGTGATAAAGTGACTGCAACAATATTAAATTGACTCAGCGTGCTCAGAGAACCATAAAACCAAAGCTGTCCACCAGCAAAGCGACTTGACTTTGTTTCATTAAGTCATTTATTGTCAGCATAAATTGCCAGTATTGACAACTCATCAAATACAGCAGAGCAGTCAGCTCTGTTAAATGTTCATTCCTATCTGATGTTGGCTCACTAAGGCTTTTGCTCCTTTATTATGTCACATGCTTTCCTTTTCCAGATCTGTCTAGTCCCAGAAAGCCCAAACATTGTAAGACTACAAGATGTTGACCAGTGGTTTCAAAGTATTCCTTTGGATTCAGCCAGACATGCAAAAGATTCCGGCAGAAATCTATTATTTCTGGCTCAGAGGTCTAGTGGCTCACAGTTGTCTTAGCTTCTATTGGATTTCCTGAATCTTTCCAGCATCCAGCCAACATCAAGAAAGAGCTCCTGGGCAGCACCTGTGGCTCAGTGAGTAGGGTGCCAGCCCCATATACCAAGGGTGGTGGGTTCAAACTCAGCCCTTGCCAACCTGCAACAAAAAATAGCTAGGTGTTGTGGCGGGCGCCTGTAGTCCCAGCTACTCAGGAATTTGAGGCAAGAGAATTGCCTAAGCCCAAGAGCTGGAGGTTGCTGTGAGCTGTTATGCCACAGCACTCTACCGCGGGTGAGAAAGTAATACTCTGTCTCTAAAAAAAAAAAAAAAAAAAAAATGAAAAGAAAGAGCTTCTTATCTGTGTTGTTATCATCACTGTACTCCTGACGTCTGGGAGAGAATACTGTAAGTGATTAGAAAATAACAGTTAGATGAATGCATGGATTAATGAACAAATACATGTGTGAATGAATGAGTAAAAGTGAACTTCTGCCTTCTTGAGGATCTGTAGTCCTCTTGCCTGCCCAAAGGGCAGGCTCCAGAACAAATTCTGAAGTCAAAAGGCTTTGTCTTTGATTTCCTCCCATCTCCTTTTTTTGGTGCCATTATGTCCTCATAAATTGTAGCCTATGTTCATTCCCACATTATTTCCTAATCTTTTGTGATTGTTATCAATAAATAACAAATAATAAAAGGATTATTATTCCTTTTATGCAATTGGAAAAATAGAGGCTCAGAGAGAAACATGTAGAAGCTCTGAATACTATTGTGGCTCTGACTATATCCAATAGGATGATCTTCAATATCTCTCTTAAACCTTGGGATCATTTTTAATAGCTTTATTGAGATATATTTGATATATAAAAACTGCACATATTTAATGTGCAAAATTTGATGAGTTTGGATATATGCAAATACCTGTGATATCATCACCATGATTAAAGTAATAAATATATCAAACATCTCCCAAAGTTTCCTTAGGTCCCTCTCCAGTTTTATTTTTGTAGGGGTGGTTGTTTGTTTTTGTTGTTGGGTTTTTTCTGCACACGTTTGTGTGCACATGTGTGTGTGTTATGAACACTTAACATGAGACCTATTCTCATAACCAATTTTGAAGCACACAATACCATTTTAACTGCAGACACTGTTGTATAGTAGATCTCTAGAGCTTATTGATCTAACATAACTGAAACTTCATACACATTGAACAACTCCCCATTTCCCCGACTGCCCCGGCCCACGGGGCTAGTTCAGCAGGGACCTAGGGTATGAAGGGAGAGAGTGGAACAAGGGAACAAGAGGCACGAAGAATGGGGAGCAAGACAGAATTCTGATCAAACTCCCAAAAACTTTATTTTTTGACAGCTATATAAACACAAGCGGAGGTATGTGCTCAGAGGTATGAGAGGGTGGGGAATTCCAGGAGCAGGTGTGGTAATCCAACGTCAGGATGTTCATTTCACCTAGGGCAGTAAACTTCCAAGCACTTGACTTAAGCGATAAGTTTCCAAGGTGAGCTTACTCTTAAGTATTGGCTCCCGGCACCCGACCCCCCAAGGCTTTGGCAACTACTATTGTATTCTCTGTCTCTATGAGTTTGACTATTATAGATACCTTACATAAGTGGAATTATGCAGTATTTGTCCTGTGACTGGCTTATTTCACTTAGTATAATGTCCTCCAGGTTCATTCATGATGTTGCAAAAGGCAGGATTTTCTTCTGTTTTAAGGCTGAATTAATATTCCATTGTGTTTACATTCTGGGAATCAAATTAATGCCTTCTATTTGAACACCATTTGGATGACTGCCACTCACCAGCTGTGAATTTGAGCAAATTTCTTGCCTTCTATTAGCCTTAGTTGCCTGACCTGTGAAGTCTGAGTAAATACCCAATGGGTCTATTTACATGATGAGTTGTGATTTATAAAAATGTAAATAAATGAAATAAGCCTTATAAACCAGTTAGCACAATGCCTTGCATATAACAAATATTCAATAAACATTAACCATTATCATTTTTATTATCTCTTGACTGTGAAATGGTTGTTCTGCCTTTCCTGAAAATAATACTGAAATAATAAACAGCTAGCAAGAATTGAGACAGGAAATATGCAAGGCTATTTATAAACATGATCTCGCCTAATTCTCACGATAATAATGTCCTTGATTTCTGAGCAAAGAGACAAAAACTCAAAATGTGCAAGTAATTTGACGACGGTCACAATTACTAAGTGGTAGAGTTGGGATTTGAAGATGTACCTTTCCCATTTCAAAGCATGTGCTCTTTCCATTTCATTATAAGAACTCTACTGGCACCAAAATCTGACTTCAAACTATTGCTTTATAAAAATTTGGCAATTCAAAGAAAACTCATCAAAGGAAAACCTGTACATGATTGTGTACTAAGCACTATGAAAGGTACATGATGAGTGGGACATGTCCTTAGCCTCCCAAATGCTGGCAACATGAAATGATCATTTCATTTTGGCCAATTTTCCTTGGTCTTCTTTTCTACTATAATCCTAGAATTGAGTAGTCATTTCTCTGATTTTCTCATTTTTATAAAATGATAGTTTAGAAAATGTGTTTCTAAAGAACCACATTTTCTAAATTAACAGTGCTAACAAAAGCTGATTATCTCATCATAGTACATTGTCAGCATCTATGCTTAGGCTTTTTAATCAGCTTGAAATTATTATTACTAAGCGACCCTTTATGTAACACAATAACGAACCATTTCAAAAACATTTGCTGACAACCTACAATAAGTTCGAGGGTGTCAAAAAAAAAAAAAAAAAAAAAAAAAAACTCCTACAAAACACCCCTATAAGCCCACCCATGTTTAAAGGTTTTTTTTTTATTTCTGAAGAAAGAGTAAAACTTATAGGGGCTTCTCCCACTCTCCCATCTGTAAAAAGGTCTGTTCTATGGAATGCCTGCTGTGATGCATGGTGCTTGATTTATAAGCTAATCTATGGAGTATGAAGTATGAGCTTACTTTTTAATTGATTTTTTAAATCATTGAGAGATTACAATCAAATGAATTATTTTTTGGAAGAAAATAGTCTGAGAAATTGAGCTAACTGATCAACAGAAATCTCGTATTTACTGTTTAAAAGGAATAAAAATTTAAAAATGTTTTTATACTGATAATTTATGGCAATTCTTCCCTTTTACCCCTGTCCCCCATGAAGAGACATCAGCATAGTAAAACATTAAGCAATTTTTACTGAATTTGTGCTCATTTCTCATGCTCCCGTTCTCATTGTTTTAGAAATAAGAAAATGAAAGCTTTCATCACGTTATTTTCTATTGATCAGAAAATGGGGATATACCTAACAGGTTTTTATGTAGAGACTACACCTATCTACCTCCCTGCTCAGAGTAACCTCAAGATGCATATTTTAAGTCAAGGCATGTGTTTTGTTAACCAAAAAGTATCTTTCCATTTCAGAGTCTTTCAAAAACTAGACCGTACTGACTTTATCAAGAGTCCCTTCATTGTTAATTACCATTTCTCTCTCTAATTAGGTGAACAGGTTGCATAAGTTAAACTTGTTGCTTAGGTTATTTTAAGACAGTTATTCTTTTTTTTTTTAATTATTTATTTATTTTTTATTTTTTTGAGGCAGAGTCTTACTATATAGAGTGCATGGTGTCACAGCTCACAGCAACCTCAAACTCCTGGGCTTAAGCAATTCTCCTGCCTCAGCCTCCCAAGCAGCTGGGACTACAGGCACCTGCCACAGCACCCAGATTTTTTTTGTTGTAGTTGTCATTGTTGTTTGGCAGGCTCAGGCCGGGTTCGAACCCACCAGCCCTAGTGTACATGGCCGGCGCTGTGGCCTACACAATGGCCAGGGCCCTTGCCACTGCTCTATAGGCACTGAACCGTTGATTTTTAATTTTTTTTTGTGTGTGTGTGGGTTTTTTTTATTTTCTTTTTTTCTATTTTTATTTTATTTATTTATTTTATTTTTATATATACATGTGTTTATTAGATTTCCAATTTTTGGTCTTCACAAAATTAAAAGGCTTAAAATTTAATAACAATAACAATGTTTAAGATAAGGATTAGAAACAAAACCTCGTAAAGAACGAATAAATATAAATATATTCAGAAAAGGAATCAGACAATTGCTACATCGAAATATTAAGCAATAATAATAATAATGCAAAGAAAGTAATATTCACATTGTCAAATAAGAGTATGTCTATTTTTAGAATGCTTTGACTCCATTCAGTATGGAGTCATCAGTTAACTTCTTATTATTTTTTTAAGTATCAAAAAATAGACAACTAATATTTATAAATAAAAGTAAAAGATAATTTTAAAAAACATATCATGCCAAATCTTATAGACAATAGAAAAAGAAGAAATACTTCTTTTCCAAAATTCTTATTTTTGTGTGTGTCACTGATTTTTTAAAAGTTAAAAAAATAAAATAGGGCGGCATCTGTGGTTCAGTGGGCAGGGTGCCAGGCCCATATACTGAGAGTGGCAGGTTCGAACCTGGCCCTGGCCAAATTGCAGCAAAAAAATAGCCAGGTGTTGTGGCGGATGCCTGTAGTCCAAGCTACTCGGGAGGCTGAGGCAGGAGAACTGCCCAAGCCCAGGAGTTGGAGGTTGCCCCGAGGGCAATAAAGCGAGAGTCTGCGTCTACCAAAAAAAAAATAATAAAATAAAATAATAGACTATACATACAGAAAGATGCACATATTATAAGTATATGACCCAGTAATGGTTTGGGGGTGGTGGTTTTGTTTTGTTAAGTTTCTGAGATAGAGTCTCATTCTGTTGCTCTGGGTTTTAGTGC
>CAUYPK010001259.1:0-10169 GCA_963574355.1 Loris lydekkerianus
AATAGAGATTTTTGTAGTAATTATTGAGGATTTTTTGAATTTCTGAAGTGTCTGTTGTTATTTCTCCTTTATCATTTCTGATAGATGATATTAGAGATTTCCCTTTTCTATTTCTGGTTAAGGTGGCCAAAGGTTTATCCATTTTGTTAATCTTTTCAAAAAACTAACTTTTTGTTTCATTGATCTTCTTAATGATTCTTTTGTTTTCAATTTCATTAAATTCTGCCCTAATTTTGGTTGTTACTTTTCTTTGGGGGAAATCAAAAGTCATATGCAGACTGGATGCAGTGGCTTATACCATTAATCTTGGCACTTTTGGAGGAAGATCCAGGAGGATCACTTGAGGTTGGGAGTTCGAGACCAGCCTGAGGCAAGAGCAAGACCCTCCTCCAACTCTACAAAAAGTGGAAAACTTAGCTAGGGATGATAGTGCATGCTTATAGTCCCAGCTACTGGGGAGGATGAGGTGGGAGGATGGCTTGAGCCCAGGAGTTTGAGATTGCAGCCAGGATGATGCCACTATACTTTACCCTAGGCAACAGAGTGAGACTGTCTTAAAAAAAAAAAAAAAAAAAAAAAAAAAAGGGCCATGTACAGTGGCTCACACCTGTAATCCTAGCACTCTGGGAGGCTGAAGAATGTGGATTGCTTGAACTCAGAAGTTTAAGACCAGCATGAGCAAGAGAGAAATCACCATTTCTAATAAAAATAGTGAAATTAGTGATTTTTGGTGAACACCTGTAGACCCAGCTATAGTCCCAGTTACTCAGGAGGCTGAGGCAAAAGCATGTCTTGAGCCCAAGTGTTTGAGGCTGCTGTGAGCTGTGAGCCCCTGGCATGCTAGCCTGGGGCAACAGAGAGACTTAAAAAATATATGTATATATGCGGAGTTTTGAGTGTGGTAGGAGTTGACACCTCTACCTCCCACATTATTCAAGGACCAACTGTATTTATAAATGTGTAACACATTTTTCTAAGACAGATAAATATTCTTTATATGACTTTAAGATGGTAAAGTTATATAAATACAGTGCAATGGTAAATTGCCTACCCAAACAAATTCATTAAGTAAAAAATTACCTAGAATGTGCTGTGAACTTCATAAACATACTTCCACACCAAGTTATATTTTGGACTTGAAATTCTGAAGAAACTCTGTATGATAAATCCATGGAAATAACTGGATAAAAGAATACATATCATATAACACTTTTATGTTGGTAATAATTTGTTAGGCAGTATTCCTCATGCTTTACGAACATTAACTCTGTGTAATTTATATTATTATCATCCTCACTTCCATTTTGTGCAGAAGAAACAGTTCTCTAGCTGAACTTAAAAAAAGTGAAGGAACTACCAGAGCCAAAAACAGAAGCAGAAACCAGAGTGATAACCATGTTTTGAAGCCATGGCCTTTCCTGAAGAGCAGGAGTTCATGCCAGGCATCAGGGAAAGCTGTTTTTTGGTCAACTCAAGGGCCTGGTACAGTGGAGAGTTAAGACTAAGTCCCTTGCATAAAGTAGGACCTAAGTGCTGGGACTGTTAAGGGCTGCAACCTTATAAGAATCCATCCACGGTCTGAGGGACCTAGCGAGGAAATTTGTTGTAAGGATTTTGTGAAGAACTGTCGTGGAAATAAGAATCTCAATAAAAAAAGTGAGTGCATGTTAAAAATTTTTTTTTTCTTTCTTCATTAACTAACCTTAGCTTACTGGAAGATTTTTACTTTATACATTTTTTAATTTTTTCTTTACTTTTTGACTCATTTGTAATAACAACTTAACTTAAAACACAAATACATTTTTACAGCTATACAAAAATACTTTATATCCTTATTCGAGGGCGCGGTGGCTCACGCCTGTAATCCCAGCACTGTGGGAGGCTGAGGAGGGAGAATTGCTTGAGCTCAGGAGTTCAAGACTTGCCTGAGCGACAGTGAGACCCCAACTCATGAAAAAAATGGAAAAACCCAGCCGGGCGCCTGTAATCCCAGCGGCTTCTGGAGGCTGAGGCAGTGGAATGCCCGCAGCCCGAGTCTGAGGTTGTAGTGAGCTACCACACCCACTGCACTCTGCTCAGGGGCATAGGGTGGGACCCTGTCTCAACAAAAAAAAAAAAAAAAAAAAAAAAGAAGAAGAAGAAATAAAAAATAAAATAAAAAATAAAGCAACGAAATAAAATAAAAAAGCCTAAATAAATAAATAAATAAAACAAAACAAAACTTTTTCTATCTTTAAAATTATTTTACACTTTAAACTTTTTGTTAGGGGGGCACCCATAGCTCAGTGGTTAGGTGCTTGCCACATATTCCAGGGCTGATAGGTTCAAACCCAGCCTGGGTCTACTAAACAACAACAACAACAACAACAAAATAATAGCCAGGCATTGTGGTGGGCATCTGTAGTCCTAGCTACTTGGGAGGCTGAGACAAGAGAATCACTTAAGCCCAGGAATTTGAGGTTGCTGTGAGCTGTGATGCCATAGCACTCTACTGAGGGCGACCTAGTGAAAGTCTGTCTCAAAAAAATAAAAAAGAACTGTTAAAAACTAAAACAAAAACACACATTAGTCTTGTCCTACATAGGGTCAGAATCATCAATATATTGTCTGCCACCTCCACGTCCTGTCCTACTGGAAAGTCTTCACGGGCAATAACACACATGGAGCTATCACCTCCCATGGTAACAAGGCCTGCCCCCATACCTCCTGGAACCTGCCTAGGTTTTTTTTATAGTTAACTCTTTAAAAAAAAAAAAAATAACTATAAAAACATAGTAAACATAAACCAGAAATATAATTCTTTATCATTTTTAAGTATTATGTACTATACTGCACATTTTTTGGTTTTTTAATCTTTTTTATTTTATCATTATGTGTTTTTTAACTTAATTTTTATTAAATCATAACTGAATACATTTATGGGGTACAATGTGATGATTTGATATACATCATCACCTATCTTACTTATTTTTGTGGTACAATATTTATAATATACTCTTCTTTGTTTTGAAATGTACCCTTGCATTGGGTATATTAGGTGAGATGTTGTCCTCAGAACTAGATGCTCAGAGATGCAGAGGAAAGCACTGCATGCAAAATGAATATTATGAAAATATTATGAAAGACTGAGGCTCGCTTAGGCTCTCAGTGACTACCCACATTTATTGGGTGTTTTTATACACAGCACTAGTCAAATGAGAAAAAAAAGGTATAGAAATAGAAAAAGGAACAAATAATGGTGAAATCATAAAGACTGCTAAAAAATTCTTTGTTCAGCACATATGCTGCTAGACACATACATAGTTAATCTAAATTGAGAACACTTTGCTCAACACTTTGCTCAAGGCTTAACCACAATGGCACCTAGCTATCTGTTCTGTTTGATTAGTTCCCTAAAACTCAGGAAAAGATCATTTGCTAAAAGGAGAATAGAACAGAATACTTCTTCCCATAACCTCCGCAGGTGCCCAGCCCCCAGCTGCAACCGTGCGAAGCCCTCCAGCAACTTTCTTTTCTGTGAACATTTAACTGATTGTTCTTACTAGCCCAGGCACGTCCACAGAGAAAGAAGTTTTCCCATCTTAGGGCAACGTTTCTCGAGGAGCACATGAGGCCATGTCACTTGCTTTGGTTGGGGGGCCTGTACCCCTCCAGTGAGATCTCACTAAATACTTCCCTCCACTTCCCCTCCCATTCCCTCCCCTCTCTTTCTCCTCCCCTCTTTCTTTCAGAACTATCTTTGGATTTTATCATTCATATGAATATGTAAGTGTACCTAATCATGTTTTTATAATAGTATTGCATACATTGGATACTTTTTTTCCATTTTTGAGATATTTTACTAAGAAGAATATGTATATGTTCCAGCTCCACCCAGGTAAATGTAAAAGATGTAAAGTCTACCTCTTTTTATGGCTGCATAGTATTCCATGGTATTCATATACCACAATTTGTTTATCCATCATGGGTTGATGGGCATTTAGGCTGCTTCCACAACTTAGTTATTGTGAATTGGGCTGTGATAAACATTTCGGTGAGAATGTCTTTGTTATAAAATGATTTTTGTTTATTTGAGTAGATACCTAGTAATGATAATGTGGGATCAAATGGTAGGTCAACTTTTAGTTCCTTGAGAATTCTCCATACTTCTTTCCAAAAGGGCTTTACTAGTTTGCAGTCTCACCAACAGTGCAGAAGTGTTCCTTTCTCTGCACATCCACACCAACATTTATAGATTTGAGATTTTGTGATGTGGGCTAATCTTACTGGGGTTAGGCGATATCTGAAAGTGGTTTTGATTTGCATTTCTCTGATGATTAAAGGCGACAAGCATTTTTTTTTTTCATGTGTTTGTTGGCCATGCACCTGTCATATTCAGAGAAACTTCTGTTCAAGTCTCTTGCCCACAAAGAAATGGGGTTGTTTGTTCTTATTGATTCATTTGCGTTCTCCATAGATTCTAGTTGTCAGACCCTGCATTGGAAGCATAACCTGCAAAAATCTTCTCTCATTCTGAAGGCTGTTTGCTTTACTTACAGTGCACTTAGCTGTGCAGAAGCTTTTTAGTTTGATCAGATCCCAATAATATATTTTTGGTGTTGCTTCAATTGCCGTGGGGTGGGAGGTATTGGGGGGGGGGTTCCTCCTCATAAAATATTCTCCCAGGCCAATATCTGTAAGTGTTTTCCATGCACTCTATTCTAGTATTTTTATAGTTTTATGTCTTAAGATTAAATTTTTTATCCAGGGAGAATCAATTTTTGTTAATGGTGAAAGGTAGAGGTCCAGTTTCAGTCTTCTACAGGTTGCCAGGCAGTTCACCTAGCACCATTTGTTAAACAGGGAATCTTTTCCCCAGTGTATATTTTTGTTAGGCTTATCAAAGATCAAATGATGATATGTGGCTGGATGCATCTTTAGGTGCTCTATTCTGTTCCATCAATCTACCTCTTTATTTTTGTGCCAGTACCATGCAGTTTTGATCACTGTAGATTTATAATATAATCTGAAGTCTTATAACATGATGCCTCCTGATTTGTTTTTAATTTCTAAGTAATGTATTGGCTATTCGGGGTTTTTTCCTGATTCCATAAAACAAAGTACTATCTTTTCAAGATCTTTAAAGTATGACATTGGTGCTTTGGTAGGGATTGCATTAAATCTGTAGATTTCTTTGGGTAGGTTGGACATTTTAACAATGTGATTCTTCCCAGCCACGAGCAAGGTATGTTTTTCCTGTATCATAATTTTTAATTGACATAATAATTGTACATGTTTATGGGATATAGTGTGATATTTCCAATGTGTAATGATTAAATCAGGGTAATTAGCATATCCCTCACCTCAAACATTAATCACTTCTTTGTGTTGGGAATATTCAAAATACGTTTTTCTAGCTATTTGAAAATATACAATAAAATGTTGATTTTAGCCACCCTATAGTGTGAGTGTATGTGCTGTACTTTTATATGACTGGCAATGCAATGAATTTGTTTATATCAGCATTATCACAGGCGTTAGTAATGCATTATGCTTGACATGACAACAGCCACAATGTCACCAGGTGATAGGAATTTTTTAGCTCCATTGTGTTCTTACAGAACCACAGTCATATGCACAGTCTGTCATTGACTGAGAAGTCTCCATATGGCACATGACTAACAGATGTGGGCCATGTCAGTGAGCACACAGGCAATAAGAAGGAAGAAACACAGAAGAAGAAATGTTAGTGGACGTTGTCATTTATAAAAGGACAGAACAGTGAAAGGGTTTTGGGTGAAGGAGCAATCAGGTATGTGAAAGAAAATTTTTAAAAAGGTGTCACAGAAGCCAGTGGGGGAGAAAAGGATTTCAAGAGGGAGAGAGTTCTCAGTACTGTTAATGGCAAATGTCTTGAGGGAACCTTACTATATTTACTTGGTCTGGTAACTAGAAGGTTAATAATGACCTTAAGAAAGGGTGGTTTTAGTAGCATGGTGGGGGTGTTAATGAAATTATTTTAGGGGTACAAGAATGAATAAAAAATGAAGACAAAGTGACAACTATAAAATAATCTTTTAAGAAACTTAGCTGTGAAGGGAAAGAGAGAGATGAAATTCATTGTACCTTTTTTTAGGGACAGAGTCCCACTGTATCGCCCTCAGTAGAGTGCCATGGCGCCACAATTCACAGCAACCTTAAACTCTTGGGCCCAAGTGATTCTCTTGCCTCAGCCTCCCAAGTAGCTGGGACCACAGGCACCTGCCACAATGCCCAGCTATTTTTGATGTTGTTGTTATTGTTGCTTAGTTGGCCTAGGCCAGTTTTGACCCTGCCACCCTCAGTGCATATGGCTGGTGCCGTAACCACTGTGCTATGGGCACCGAGCCAGTGCATTTTTATTAATAGCAAAAATAGAATCTTTGTGAAAGCTTTCTTTGCAGTCCTTCGTGACTGGAGGAAAGTTGTCAGAACAGCAAATGTTCACACGTCCTTGTTTGATCCAGGTTTTCTCCTACAAAGTGGGGAAGGTTTCTCCAGGGAGTCCTCATGGGGAGAAGACCACTGGATTATTCCATCAGGTTCTAGAAGGCCCACCGGATCAAGCGGAAATTACCTGTTACTTGAAGAGCAATTTTTTTGAGGGAACTGAATTAGACAAGTTCACCAGAGCAAGGCAAGAAGATACCATGAACTGGAGACCTGCACTCAGGCTACCAGGCTGCGTCCAGGAGAGAAAAGCTGGACGTTTTGCTGGGGGAGTTCACTTGTTGTAGAGAGAGGACAATATGCTTAAAGTCCTGGTCATCTTTTGTCTGTAGTTTCAGTGCCTGTACTAGTTTTATGTACTCAAGTGATAGTTAAAGTAAATAATGAAAAATGAGATTATTTTTAACATGAATGGGAGCAAGGAGAGCGCTTACTATTGTGAGGCCATCTGTGGCCACAGGCTCAATTTCTTCCACTACCATTAGGATCTGGAAACTTATATATTTTTTCTTAACAACTTTTCAGAATTGACATTTCCCTGAGACATGTGGAGGAATTGTTGTGTATCATATTCAAAAGCTTATGCTGTGCCAGGCACGGTGACTCACGCCTGCAATCCTAATGCTCTGGGAGGCTGAAGCTGATGGATGGCTTGAGCTCAGGAGTTGAAGACCAGGCTGAGCAAGAGTGAGACCCCATCTCTACTACAAATACAAAAACTAACTGGGCATTGTGGCAGTCACCTGTAGTTCCAGGTGGATGGATGGCAAGGCAGGGGGATGGCTTTAGGCCAGGAGTTTGAGGTTGCTGTGAGCTATGACATCACTGTACTCGAGCCTGGTCAACGAAGTGAGACTCTGTCTCAAAAAAAAAAAAAACGAAGTGAGACTCTGTCTCAAAAAAGAAAGATGCTTACATTGCACCTTCTCTATCTGCTGCCTGAGATGTTTAGTTTGGTTCAATCAGACTATTTTTATATGGCTTCTGATATCCTTGATTTTTTCTGTTAATTATTTATTCCTTTACAAAGTGTTTCCTGGTCACTTACTATGTATCAGATACTGTGATAGGATCTACCGTTGACCTATTTTGCCTTTTACTATGGCCCTTGAATTTTTCTATTCATTTTAATTCTTCAAAACAAGTAATCTTTGTTACAATTCTTTAAATACATTTTTTTAAATGAATGTTTAACTTGTAGCACACAGAAATAAGCTTCATCAGGAGGGACTTTTTATAAAAGGCAATTGGGTTTTTTTTGAGATAGTGTCTTGAGCTGTCACCCTGAGTAGAGTGCTGTGGCGTCACAGCTCACAGCAACCTCCAACTCTTGGCTAAGTGATTCTCTTGCCTCAGCCTCCCAAATAGCTGGGACTACAGGTGCCCACCATAATGCCTGGCTATTTTTTGTTGTTGTTGCAGTTGTCATTTGTTGTTTAGCAGGCCTGGGCTGGGTTCGAACCCGCCAGCCTTGGCGTAGTCACTGTGCTACGGGTGCCTCCTATAAAAGGCAATTTTATCTGGAATGAATTACTAGTTGCTTGAAGTGATTTATTAAGTGATTAGTTTCTAATCCACTTTACTGACAAGCACTAGGTCTTTAAGGAAATCTCAAGATTAAGAAGATGGACAGGTTATCACTACTTACAACAATGAACATAAATTCTGCTGTTTGGCTAAAACTTCACCTACACATCAGTGACTGGGGGCTTGAGAGAGTGGCTGAGTTTGAATATTGATTCCATTCTATAAGTTCTGTGAACTTGGGCAGGTTTTTTAACTTTAATTTCGTCATTTGTAGAATCCAAACAGTAATCTTACTTTTTTTTTTTTCAGACAGAGTCTCATTCTGTTGCCCTGGGGTACAGTGCTGTGACATCTATTGCTCATACAACCTCAAACTCTCGGGCCCAAGCGATCCTCATGCCTCGGTTTCCTAAGTAGCTGGGATTACAGGCGTCCATCACCATGCCCAGCTAAGTTTTTCTATTTTTTTTATAGAGACAGGGTCTCACTCTTGCTCAGGCTGGTCTCCAACTCCTGAACTCAAGGGATCCACCCACCTTAGCCTCCCAGAGTGCTAGGATTACAGGTGTGAGCCACTGTGCCTGGCTGTAATCTTAGTTTTTTAATAATGTTTCATGAGGATAAAGCAAGATAATCCATGGAGAACTTATTTATTAGTATGCAGTAAGTACTCAATACATATTAATTTTTGTTATTATCAAGTTTCTTTCACTCTGGGTCCCAGAACTTTAATGAATACTGTACATGTATCTACACACTCAAGGTATGTGTCTGTAACAATACCAAGACAAGTGAATGACCTCTGGACTTCATAGAGCATCTAAAGAGATTTGTTACGAATCCTCTATCAATACTTGATAATAAATGGTAGACACAAAATACAGTTTCTGATCCTTGTCTTCATTTCTTCTGAAGAACTGTCCTTTTCCACGGACACTGAGGAAATGATGGTTAGCTTAGTGTGCTGTCTCTGTGGTCCGCATTGCTTTCCCTGAGGGGTTTGGTCTTATTCAAAAACACACATCTCCAGGCCTGGGTCTTTGTTAGTTCATTTCTGTATAATGTTTTGCTTTCCTCCTACACCTTGAAGCTGTGACTTTGTTGCCGCAGCTCTCTGGGACTCCACGCTGAGCTTCCTGAGCCTGTATCTGTGACCTTGACCCTTGACTCCCCTGTGTGCTGCCCCATCTTCATGAGAAAGGAGTTTTAAACTATTTTTTCAAGAATCACCATTTTGGTTTGCACGTGTGCCAAGTGGTTATGGGTATTGAGGCATTTTCTATAATGGCAAAAGTCTGGAAGCAACTTAAATGACCATCACTAGGGACATCCTTAAATAAATTATGGCACATCCATATGTAGAAATTATACAGCCATTTAAAAGGCAGCTTTTGTGTACTGATATGGAAAGAGCTCCAAGTATCTATTAAGAGAGAAAAGCAAAATGACAAAGAGTTTATGTAGTATGCATGCCAAAATTCCTGAGAACATTTTCCAAAGAATATACACACATTTGCTTTCTACAAATAGAATGTTTCTGGGAAAATATAGAAGAAATATGATAATGGTTGCCTTTGGACAAGAGACAATGTTGAGAGGACGCTTATTTTAAGTGCCCTTGGGTTTATTGAATTGCAACTATCATTACCTTTCCAAAAATAATTTTTAAAATAATACAAAAAGATAATTTTATTTTATTTTATTTTATTTTATTTTATTTTATTTTATTTATTTATTTATTTTTTTATTTATTATTAAATCATAGCTGTGTACATTAACACAATCATGGGGCACCATACACTGGTTTTATAGACCATTTGACATATTTTCTTTTCTTTTTTTTTTTTTTAATTAATTAATTAATTTATTTTTTTATTGTGGAGAAGGGGTGGGGAAAGAAGGCGGGGGAAGAGGTGCATGACAGGGTTGGGCCAGTGGCATGGTACCACGTTGGCTGTATCTAGGTAGAGGTAGTTTCAGGCCGGGCCTTGCTGAGTTGTTGCTACGCGGAAGTAGCTCGATGGATCTGCTTCTAGTCAGGCTCGGGAAGTTGCACTAGGCCTCAGGCACATGGCAGGGCCCAACAATTCCCTCTTGTTTTTTGTATGGCGGATAAACATAGCCCCTGTCTTAGGTTGCCTGCTCTTGCAGTTTCAGTCTTACCCGTCATGGGG
>CAUYPK010001263.1:0-11010 GCA_963574355.1 Loris lydekkerianus
CCTGCAGAAGACAGGCTGTTCTGAGTTCAAATGTCTTTGCTGTTGGAGGTGTGTATTCGAATACCTCTCTTCCTGACCTGGAAGCTTTCTGAGTTTGTGAGCAGTGTCAGCCAAATCCTTTACTCACGGGTGGCCTCCTCTGGTTGCCCAGGGAGACAGGGGGTGTGGCTTCAGAATATCTAGAAGTGAGCCGTTTTGCTGTTAAAAAAAACAAAACCAAAAACTGCTATTGACCCTTCACTGACCAGCTGCAGTTTATGCTCTGTCTACATCCCTCAAGAGATCACCCAGAGATCCGGACTCCTGGGGGACAGGCCTCCAGATCTGAGAGTGGGGGCGAAGGAGAGTGCTCCAAGCCCGGAGCTGCAGCTCATACAGTTTTGTGCCTGGCCACACCACTGCCAGAAGACAGCCACCGCTCCGTGTCTCTGGGAACCGCCGCTCTGGAGCAGTTCCCTTCTAGCCAACCATCGTCTCCTCGCTTCCGCACCCCAGAGACAGCATAGTTCAGGCACTGAGCACCCCACAAGAGGTCACTCAACAATCCGGACTTCTGGGGGGCAGGCCTCCAGATCCCCGAGTGGGAATGGGAGGGAGTGCTGGAAGCTCAGTGCTGGAAACGCTCACTCAGTTTTATGCCTGGTCATATTGCTGCCCAAGTAGGGCTGCTGCACCGTGCTGTAGGGAAGTGCCACCGAGACGCAGCTCCCTCTCCTCGCTCGCGTGCCTCAGTGCCAGCACTGTCCAGTCGCGGCTCGGGGACCTCCCGCTCCCCTGGAGTAATCACCCAAGGATCCAAACTCCTGGGGGACAGGCCCCCAGACCCCTGAGCGAGAGTGGGGAGGGAGCGCTGGGAGCTCAGCGCTTCAAACGGGGAAGCTAGAGTTTCACTCAGTTTTATGCCTGGCCGTATTGCTGCTCAAAGAGGGCTGGTGCACCCCGCCACAGGGAAGTGCCACCATGGTGTGACTTCCCCTCAGCCGTGTGTTCCTCACTCCTGTGCCTCAGAGTCAGCGCCGGTCAGTTGCAACTCGGGCTCTGTCCACACCCCTCCCCTCTATAAATCACCCAGGGATCTGAACTCCTGGGGGATAGACCTCCAGACCTCTGTGTGAGTGCAGGGGAGTGCTGGATTGCCGGGAAAGACATTTAAAGTTTTATACAGTTTTATGCCTGGCAGGGGAGCACCATGGCACCCTAGTAGGGGAGGTAGGTCCACTTTTTAGAAGGTCACTCCTGTGAAGTGAAGTGGGAGGGCTTTTAATTTCTGCCCTTTTGTTTGTGGGGCTCTTAAGCGGGAGGGCTTTTAATTTCTGCCCTTTTGTTTGTGAGGCTCTTAAGCCAGACTCAAGAGGGGGAGGGGGGACTCCTGTCCACTTGGTGATGGATTTTGTACCTTTTGTTTGTGTCCTTGTGGTCTCAGCTCGCCTCAGTGGTGTTGATGTGCGTTCTTCAATCTTCTCTCTTGGTACAGCTCGAATCCTCCAGGTTACTTACTAAATTTCCATCCCTTAACTCTCCTTCTGGACGGGAGCTTCTGTGGAAAGCTGGCTTCAGTCCGCCATCTTGTCTCCTCCCCCCTCATCTTTCTTTTATTAAAAATTTTCTGACAATTTCTTTTTATCCAGCCTGTTCTCACTCTGTAGTGTCTTCAGACTGACAAGTCAATTAAAAAAAAAAAAAAAAAAAACTACGCACACCAAAAGAAATCACTGATTTTCAGGGATCTTTTGGTGTGTGTAGTTTTGCTTTTTTCAAGCTTCTTTAAAGTCAAAGAATGCAAAGAGGCAGTGTGACTCAACACTTTCAATGCATGCTTACAAGGCATTGATCTAAAAGCTGGGGAAGTAAGAATCCATCACCATAATGAGCTCATGCTTATATATAAATAATAAGTAAATCATAATAGATTGAGGTAAGTATAGGAATCTTAGTAAAAATGTAGAGTGTGGGAGAACAAATTCCAGCTGTCTTTTATGAAATAATATTAATCAATGATTATGGAAGAATGTGTAATCACTGCAGTTTTCTCATGCGTAACCCTATTCTTATTTGCTTGCTATGTGACTGTGGCCGAGATTAAGTAAAACATCAAGAGTCATAAATAATATGTGTGAGAAACACATAACAAAGCCATCTTGAGATATGCATAGGGAACAGGATATCCAGGGCAGCAGCAGAAATTACTGACTTGTGACACTAGTTAGGCCTGTGTAACTGTAACAAAGTTGCAGTCACATGCACAGTGAGGAATAGGACATGTGTGTCAGCAGCAACAGTTACATCCAGATGCACAACAAATTAATCACTTAACTAGGCAGAAATAGCTAAGGCAGATACCAGTCAAAACAACACACAGCAGGGGTCAGACTGTGTGTTCCCTATGTCAAGATAAAGCAACCAAGAAAAACAGTCACATCTGCATATCTTGCTACATGTTGGACTTTTTGGATAACTTTTTCCTTTTACTTCCTTGTTTGAATCTCAATAAATACCTATTGGGACCTGGAGTCAGGGCCACACTGCCCTACTGTAATAGCATCTGGCCCACCAGGACCTTCAGCTGGATGGTTCTATTACACTGAGCATTTTGCATCTTCTGTCTGATTCTTTCCTAGAAACCTGGAGGCTAGCAGGTTTCCCACTAGCAGTGGCCTCAAGATAGGGGTAGCACAATAGTAAAAAACTCTCTCTAAATGGGGAACAATGGGGGTTTGTTTAGTTAAACTTCCCTGAGGGAATGATTTCTAAGCTGAGTTCTGAGAAATGGATGAGGCTTTGCCAGAACAGAGGAGTCTGTATTTTCTATATTTTGACATTTCCAGGAGCCATTTACACTAACTACATTTCATATAAGCCATTTGGAAACCACTCCCTTTTTATATATTCTTGATACAGTCTAGTATTTTACTGGCACTATATCCTGGGCATGTGACAAGTAGAAATAGCGAAAACAATTTAAAAGACTTGCACTGTATATGAAAACAATGACGCTATCGACCCAATCTGCTTGTACTTTGGCTTATTTTTCTGCCAGCGATGATCCATTTGTGGCCAATATGACTGAAATTAAGGGTGTTGTCGGAGCTTATAAAAGGAGCTTATAAAGGAGTCATCTGTCACTCATTGAGCCTAAACATACACCCGTCAGTTTTATGAAAGAATAAATTTCCAAAATAGTTTAAAGATTGTTTTATTCAGACAAATGTGTGCCCATAAATACACAACAAATGTTAACAAATACTGCTGTTTTTTTCATTTAAGTAAGCCTCTATTCTGAAAAAATTAGTACACTAATATGATTATAAGTTTTATTTTTTACATTTCTGTGTCCCCAATATATTTTGGGTATCTATAATTATGAATGTGAATTGGGTGAAAATACTCAATAATTAATACTTATTGGATAAAAGTATGAGTAGAGGCTTATAATCAAGAAAATAAAAGACATAAAACTCAATATCACATTGAGATAATTTTTTGAAAACCATTTTGATATCCCATCTAAATTCTTCCATAATTTCTTATTCATACCCTTTAATTTAGACCAATAATATGGATTACTGTAGATGATTCTGAAAACATGAAAGTGTCTTATTATCCTGTGACTTCAGATACCTGCAGTAAGAACTTCTTTGGCTGATCGTGTGTGATAATCTCACAGAGAAATTTTTAGATCATGGGCATAGCTTTAATTAGCTGTTTGCTGTAGATCTTCTCAACCTTTAGTCACGCTTTAGATAAAAAAGAAACTACAGAGGAGTTCAAGTCATTTCCTGTGCTTAAAACATTTGGCAGAAATGAGTTCCAGGGTTGTTAAAACTGATGTGTTCAACTTTGGCAGCTGCTTTTGTCCTCAGGGTACATTATAATACCTGCTTTTCTGTAGCGTATACACTAATCATAAGAGGCCTTGTTTTCTAATCATTTTTTTAATCTTTAAATGTACATGAAAAACAACACTTTAAGATGAAGGATATTGTAAAATGATCACTGGCCTAGTTTGGGGAAAACACATGTTTTTCTCTTCAATTAAGTCCAAAACATATGAATTGAACACCTATAAAATAAAATTTCTTTCCTTTTATTTTGTGAAAGGAATCTAATGGGATGGAAAAATACATTTCCTAGAACCTTTTTTTTTTTTTGGTATCTCTAGCTGGGGAAAATTACCTTTGTAAGGTACATAGACAGAGGGTGCCCTTGTGGCAGCTGTTTTTGTGATGACAAAGCTAACTGCCATTCTGGTGTCAATGAGCTGCGTGTTGAGGAGACACTAAATAGCTGCAAAGTCTTGGGGTTTACAAAAGTGACTTATCTCATACTTTAGGAAACAAGGAGATGTCCTTTAGCCCAAACATCCCATGGCCACACATGTGTGCTACACGTGTCTGCCTGCACACAGGCCCGTGTGTGGTATAAATTAAACTTTATATAAGATTTCAGATGCACTGTTTGCTAAGTGTTAAATATGCATATGTGTCAAATAGTTGAACAATTTTTAAAATAAATTTTATCAAGAGTTTTAGGTTTACAGAAAGCTTAGGGTTTCATGTGTCCTGTTCCCACTCCCATTATTAACCTCTTGCATTTGTAGGATACATTTGTTATAATTAGCATACCAATATCACCCTATTATTATGAATAAAGTTCATGTGTTGCTCAGACTTCCTTAGCTTTTAGCTAATGTCATTTCTCTGCTCCAGACCCCTGAGATAGTATATATGTTACATTCACTTCTCTCGTCCCCTTAGCTCTTCTTAGCTGTGACAGTACGTCAGAGTTACCTTGGTTCTTAATGTCTTTGACAGTTTTGAGGAGATGGGTCAGGCATTTTGCGTATTTTCTTCATTAATTGCTTTTTAAAAAAATTATCATTAGTGGATACATTTCCCTTTGTCTAAGGTTTAGGGATGCAAAGGAGTGAAACTAGTTCCCCTGAGGGGGAGCAGGTGTCCCCGGTGCTGGGTTTTGTCAACAGGAAGCTTCCTTCATATACAAAACTAGATATTTTTCCAGGATTCCTGCCATTAGAAACAAGATCCTGGCAGTTGTTGTGACCCTTTTTTTAAGAAAAAGTACATTTTCACGTAGATGTCCTTGAAAACTGTGAATGTCTTTTGATGATTTGAGTGATGTAGAGATGATTCTGGATTTTTTTCAGTAATTGACATTGAGGTATCAATAGGTGCTATTCCAAATCAAAGATGTGGCTGTTCTGGGTTTTTCTGGCACAGAACCAGTAGAAGGGAGTATAGTGTGTGTGTTTGTTATGTGTATATAGTATTCATATATATATGAATGGAAATATATATATATAATTCTTCTGGAAAACACATATATATATATATATATATATATATATATATATATGCGGATTGCATGGGATGTCAATATGCAATATTGCAAATATATATGTGTTTTCCAGCAGAATATTTGTATTTATTCATCCTTCATTGAGCCTCAGTTCCATGTCAGCCACTGAGTCAGTGGCACTAACAGCTTAGCCCCTGAGCCATTTTCCTATCTCTCTCCTGGTGATTCCCCAGATTTCTAGGTCCCTAGTAGGCCCTTTACATCTTAAAGAATCCAAATTTAATCAAACTTAAATTATACACAAATTAAATTACAAGTAAATATTTTAAAACCATAAACGAAAGAAGTAAATGACTAAACAATGCCAGCTTTGCACCTGGATTTTGGCCTAAGATTGGTGATGTGGTATCTTGTGATTACAAATGTCAACCACTACACTGGGAACAGAGGTTACACATTATGTGTGATTATATTTTTCTTTCTTGCTTTTAAATCATTTGTTTTTGCAAAATTTTTTAAGTAAAGAGTTTATTATTTTGTAAGTCAGCAAATATTTTCAATTCTGTAGTCTTGACTGGCAGACGCCCCATATTGACATCCCTTGCAATCAGCAAGCTCTGCCCAGGGAAAAGAAGAAAACTGAAGGACTCTTATCTCTGCATGCATTTTTTTTTTTTTTTTGAGATAGAATCTCACTTTGTCCCCCTGGGCAGAGTGCTGTGGCATCATAACTCACAGCAATCTTAAACTCTTGGGCACTTGCCTCAGCTTCCCGAGTAGAAAGCTATGGCATCAGCCTAGCTCACAGCAACTTTCAGACTCCTGGGCTCCAGTGATCCTCCTACCTTAGCCTCCTGAGTAGCTGGGACTATAGGCCCCTGCCACCATGCCCAGCTAATTTTTCTATTTTTAATAAAAAAGGGGTCTCACTTTTGCTCAGGCTGGTCTCCAGCCCCTGGGCTCAAGCAATCCACCTGCCTCAGCCCCCCAGAATGCTGGGATTACAGATATGAACCACCACACCCTGATAGTTATTTTATTTTTAGTAGAGACAGGGTCTTGCTCTTGCTCAGGTTGATCTCAAACTTCTGAGTTCAAGGGATCTTCCCACCTCAAACACCCAAAGTGCTGGGATTACAGGTATGAATCTGGTCTTTCTTTGTAATTTTAAATGGTGTCATGTACTCCAAGGTCAATTAATTGTAGTGCCTTTGGAAATAATAGTTCTTAAATATACAGCATCAACATAAAATCAAGAAAACATTAGCTTTTGATTTTGAAAATGTTTGCAAGTTAAAAGTAATTTTTCCAGAAGTCCAACAGTTCTTTTCATTTTGTATTTTTAAAATTAGAAATGTTCTGACATCCTGTGCATGGATCTTGAATTAAATCCCACTTAGAGTGTGCCTGTAAAGAAGAAAAATCATCATTAATGGTTCAGAAACCTAAAAAGTTCACCTTCTGTGGAATTAAGCATGCAGAAGGAGAGCCCTCAAGTTCTCAAGTACTTTATTTACTAACCATGTGATATTTTTCCTTCTCATGGGAATTGGGAATATTGATACATCTATTAAGTAAACTATGCCATAGGCTTCATCATCTTCTATTATAAGACATCTCCATGTAGACATTAAGGAAGGATACATTTATCTGTAGATTCCTTTGATTAAAATCCTTTTGCCCAGGGACCATGCTAGCTCATACTAACTCTTCCTAAGACATTTAGGGAGACACTGTCCCTCTTTGTAAGAATTTACCTAGGACTACCCAATACAAGAGCTAACTAGATTGAATGGCAGATCTGTTTTTAGATCTCTAAGTGTTCTTCATACATCTTTCCAAAAGGAATGTATTACTTTGCATTCCCACCAGCAGTGTAGAAGTGTTCCCTTTTCTCCACATCCACGCCAACATCTCTGGTCTTGGGATTTTGTGATATGGGCTAATCTTACTGGAGTTAGATGGTATCTCAAGGTAGTTTTGATTTGCATTTCTCTCATGATTAAAGATATGAGCTTTTTTTCATATGTCTGTAGGCTGTTCTCTTCTTCAGAGAAGTTTCTCTTCAAGTCCTTTGCCCAACCTGCGATGGGATCACTTGTTCTTTTCTTGCTTATACGTTTGAGTTCTCTGTGGATTCTGGTTATTAGACCTTTGTCGGAGACATAACCTGCAAATATCTTCTCCCATTCTGAGGGCTGTCTGCTTGCTTTACTTACTGTGTTCTTAGCTGTGCAGAAGCTTTTTAGTTTGATCAGGTCCCAGTAATGTATTTTTGAAGCTGCTTCAATTGCCTGGGGGGTCCTCCTCATAAAACACTTGCCCAGACCAATTTCTTCAAGGGTTTTCCCTGTACTCTATTCTAGTATTTTTATTTCATGTCTTATGTTTAAATCTTTAATCCAGTGAGAGTCTATCTTAGTTAATGGTGAAAGGTGTGGGTGCAGTTTCAGTCTTCTACAGGTCACCAGCCAGTTCACCTAGTACCATTTGTTAAATAGGGAATCTTTTCCCCCACTGAATGTTTTTAATTGGCTTGTTAAAGATCAAATAACGGCATGTAGCTGGGTTCATCTCTTGGTTCTCTATTCTGTTTCAGACATCTACTTCTCTGTTTTTTTTGCCACTGCCATGCTGTTTTGATCACTATTAATTTATGGTATAGTCTGAGGTCTGGTAATGTGATTCCTCCTGCTTTGTTTTTTTTTTTGTTTGTTTGTTTGTTTTTTGGGGTTTTTTTTGTTTTTTTCATTTCTTTATTTTTTATTGTTGGGGATTCATTGAGGGTACAATAAAGCAGGTTACACTGATTGCATTTTTTAGGTAAAGTCCCTCTTACAATCATGTCTTGCACCCAAAAGGTGTGGCACACACCAAAGCCCCACTCCCCTCCCTCCTTCACTCTCTTTCTTTCTGATTTCATTTCTTTTCTTTCTTTCTTTTTTTTTTTTAAGCAGGAACTCAACTTTATTGCATCAAGCAGCCGCTTATATAGAGCATAGGGAAGGGGAAGGGAAAGAAGGCGGGGGATGAGGTGCGTGACAGGGTTGGGCCAATGGCATGGTACCACGTTGGCTAGGTAGAGGCACTTTCAGGCCAGGCCTTGCTGAGTCATTGCTATGCAGAAGTAGCTCAATGGATCTACTTCTATTCAGGCTCAGGAAGTTGCACGAGGCCTCAGGCACATGGCAGGGCCCAACAATTCCCTCTTTTGTTTTTTGTATGGTGGGAAAACATAGCCCCTGTCTTAGGTTGCCTGCTCTTGAAGTTTCAGTCTTACCCGTCATGGGGATACAAACATCAATGGTTTGGTCCCTGTCTTAGGTTGACTGAACGCAGAGTGATCTTACCCGTCTTTGGGTAGTCCTGCTTTGTTTTTATTTCTGAGTAATGTCTTGGCTATTCCAGGTTTTTTTCCCTAATCCATATAAAGTGAAGTATTATCTTTTCAAGATTTTTAAAGTATGACAGTGGAGCTTTAACAGGGATTGCATTAAAATTGTATATTGCTTTGGGTAGTATGGACATTTTAACAATGTTGATTCTTCCCAGCCATGAGCATGGTATGTTTTTCCATTTATTAGCATTTTCAGCTATTTCTTTCCTTAGAGTTTCATAGTTCTCTTTATAGAGATCTTTCACATCCTTTGTTAGATAAACTCCCAAATATTTCATCTTCTTTGGCACTCCCATGCAAGGAATAGAGTCCTTGACTGTTTTTTCGGCTTGGCTATTATTGGTATATATAAAGGCTACAAATTTATGAATGTTGATTTTGTAACCTGAGACACTGCTGTACTCCTTGATCACTTCTAACAGTTTTGTAGTAGAATCCCTGGTGTTTTCCAGATATACAATCATGTCATCTGCGATGAGTGAAAGTTTGATCTCTTCAGACCCTATATGGATACCCTTGATCACCTTTTCTTCCCTAATTGTGATGGCTAAAACTTCCATTACAATTTCAATGAGCAGTGGAGACAATGGGTAGCCTTGTCTGGTTTCTGATCTGAGTGGAAATGATTTCAATTTGACCCCATTCAATATGATATTGGCTGTGGGTTTGCTGTAGATGGCCTCTATTAGTTTAGGAAATGTCCCTTCTGTACCAGTTTTCTTAAGTGTTCTGATCATGAAGGGATGCTGGATATTATCAAAAGCTTTTTCTGCATCAATTGAGAGAATTATATGGTCTTTGTTTTTTAATTTGTTTATGTGCTGAATTATACTTATGGATTTACGTATATTGAAACAATCTTGAGACCCTGGGATAAAACCGACTTGGTCATGATGTATTATTTGTTTGTATTCTGTTTGTTAGGATCTTGTTGAATATTTTAGCATCTATATTCATTAGTGATATTGGTCTATAATTTTCTTTTCTTGTTGGGTCTTTTCCTGGTTTGGGGATCAGGGTAGTGTTTGCTTCATACAACGTTTTGGGTAGTCTTTCTTCTTTTTCTACATTTTGGAACGAGTTTAGTAATATAGGTACTAGTTCCTCTTTAAAGGTTTGGTAGAATTCTGATGTGAAGCCATCTGGTCCCGGGCTTTTCTTTTTAGGGAGATTTTGTATGGTTGATGGTATTTCATAAGTTGATATTGGCCTGTTCAACATTTCCACTTGATTCTGGCTAAGTCTTGGAAGGTGACGTGCTTCCAAGTATTGGTCAATTTCCTTCAGATTTTCATATTTCTGATAATGAAGTTAACTGTAATATTCATTAAGGATTTTTTGAATTTCTGAGGAGTCTTGTTATTTTGTCTTCGTCATTTCTGATTGATGAGATTAGAGATTTTACTCTCTTTTTCCTGGTTAGGTTAGCCAAAGGTTTATCTATTTTATTGTCCTTTTCAAAAAACCAACTTTTTGATTTATTGATGTGTTGTATAATTCTTTTGTTTTCAATTTCATTTAATTCTGCTCTAATTTTGGTTATTTCTTTTCTTCTACTGGGTTTGGGGTTGGAATGTTCTTCCTTTTCCAGGTGCTTGAGATGTCCCATTAAGTTGTTAACTTCCTCTCTTTCCATTCTCTTGAGAAAGGCTTGCAGTGCTATCAATTTCCTTCTTAGGACTGCCTTTGTGGTATCCCAGAGGTTCTGATAATTCATGTGTTCATTGTCGTTTTGTTCCAAAAATTTGGCAATTTCCTTATTGATCTCATCTCTGACCCAGCTATCATTCAGCATTAAGTTATTTAACTTCAGTGTTTTTGTATGAGTATACAGGTTCCTGTTGTTACTGAGTTCAACTTTTATTCCATGGTGGTCTGAGAAGTTGCAAGGAATAATTTCTATTTCTTTAAATTTACTGAGGTTAGACTTGTGACCTAAGTTGTGATTGATTTCGGAGTATGTTCTACAGGCTGATGAGAAATATGTGTATTCAGTTTTGTTGGGATGAAATGTTCTGTAGATGTCTGCTAAATCCAAATGTTGAAAGGTTAGGTTTAAATCTAAAATTTCTTTCTGCCAAAGGCGTGTTGAAATCTCCGGGTATTATGGAGCTCGAGGAAATCAAGTTGCTCATGTCTGTTAGAGTTTGTCTTATAAATTGAGGCGCATTCTGGTTGGGTGCATAAATATTCATACTGTTATACTTTTATTAATTTACATGAATTTTTCTGGATATGAGTTTTTTATTAAATGTGTATATTGTGAATGTTATTTCTATTATGTGGGTTGCCTTTTA
>CAUYPK010001267.1:0-20118 GCA_963574355.1 Loris lydekkerianus
AAGCCAGAATTTATACTTGTGTTTTGAATTAGAATATTGTCTGGCTCAATTGATATTTGGGGGTCTTTTGCAAAACCCTCAACTCTGAAATACTAAATTCTTATTGTTAAAGTTCAACTTTTATTCCATGGTGGTCCGAGAAGATGCAAGGAATAATTCCTATTCCTTTAAATTTACTGAGGTTAAACTTGTGACCTAAGATGTGATCGATTTTGGAGTATGTCCCATGGGCTGATTAGCAGTATGTGTATTCAGTTCTGTTGGGATGAATGTCCTGTAGATGTCTGCTAAATCCAAATGTTGGATGGTTGGGTTTAAATCCAAAATTTCTTTGCTCAGCTTCTTATTGGAGGGTGTATACAACAGTGCCCAAGGACTGTTAAAATTTCTGACTATTATGAAGGTAGAGGAAATCAAGTTGCTCATGTCTGTTAGAGTTTCTCTTATAAATTGAGGCATATTCTGTTTGGGTGCATAAATATTAATTTAAATCTAATCATATTGAGTATTACCCTTAACAAATATGAAGTCGTCATTCTTATCCTTCCTTACTTTTGTTGGTTTAAGCCTATTGTACCTATAAATAGAATTACAACAACTGTTTTTTTTCTGATTACCATTTGCCTGAAATATGGACAACCATCTTTTCACCCTGATCTATATTTATCTTTTAAGGTAAGATGTGATTCTTGTATGCAGCAAATATCTGGCCTGAGTTTTTATATCCAGTCAGCCAACCTGTGCCTCTTTAGAGGACAGTTTAAGTTGTTCACATTAATGGAGAATATAGATAAGTCTGGTAAAATTTTGGGTATCGAGTTTTTTGAAAGTCCAGTGGACATTTATAATCCTTTTCCTGCTGTGGAAGTTGGAGTTTGATCAAAAGTTTCTGAGTGAGTTTACTTTTGTGCTAGATAATTGGGCTGGTCATTATGAAGGATAGGTCTGAGAATATACTGAAGAGCTAGTTTGGCTATGACAAATTTCTTCAACATATGAATGTCATTAAAATATTTAATTTCTCCATCATAAATGAAACTTAATTTAGCTGGATACAGGATCCAAGGTTGAAAGTTATTTTGTTTTAGGATATTAAAAGTTGATGTCCACCCTCTTCTGGCTTGAGAAGTTTCATCAGAGAGATCTGCAGTCATTCTAATATTGTTCCCTTTGTAAGTAATGGTTTTCTTACATTTGTCTACTTTCAGAATTTTCTCCTTCATATTAACTTCAGTGAAATTTATTATGATGTGCCTGGGAGATGTCTTATTCAGGTTGAGTTGTGCTGGGGTTCTAAAACTGTCTGCTATCTGAATTTCAGAATCTCTTGGCATGTCTGGAAAATTCTCTTTCACAACTTCATGGAGAAGGGCCTCTGTGCCTTGAAAGGCCACTTCATCACTTTCAGGAACTCCAATGAGGCAGACATTAGCCTTCTTCGAATTATCCCAGAGCTCCTTGAGAGAAAAATGGAGTTTTTGTTCACCATTTTTCTTCCTCTTTGAGAGTTTGAGAGCATTCAAAAGCTTTGTCTTCAAGGTCAGAACTCTTTACTTCTGCTTGCTCCAGTCGTTACTGAGGGATTTTACTGTATTTTTCAGATCTTTGAGGGCTGAAAATTTTTGCTTCAATGTGTCAAAATCTTTGGTGGTTTTGTCTTTAAATTTATTGAATTCTTGAGACAACTTGTGAAGTTCTCCTCGAATTTCTATTTCCAACTTTGGAATTGCTCTTGGAATTTCTAACTGCACATTTTCCTCCATTCTATTAATCTTGTTTGCGATCCAAATTATGAATTTGTTTTCTGACATCTCAGCTATCTGTTTATGAAAGGGATCTTTAGTTACATCTGCCATATCTCTCCTTGGGTGGGGGTGGGGAGTTGATCTACTTTGGGTATTCATGTTACCAGAGTTTTTCCACTGATTCTGCCCCATAATTATTTTACACTGTTTGACTTTTCCCCTAGAGCTTTGCCAAGGACCCATACAGTGCTACAGCCTGAGAAACTGGGGATCTGTTTGGTGTGGTGGGGCTAAGTGGCTCTGTCTTTTTTTCAGCTGATCTTTACCTGACTCTAGTGAAATGGTTTCTCTGGTTTGAAGTCTCAGCTGTGGAGAAATACCAGCAGTTATGTCACCTCATCCCCCACAGGCAACAATTGGTAAAAGAAAATCAAACCTTCCTACAACCACACACCCAGGGCACCACTTGGATAGTCCTCAGGCAATTGGCTCAGTTCAAAAGGTCCAAATCACTTGTCTCAGACAGCACCTGTCTCAGGTGCAAGAGTTTAAAATCTCTCTGGCAACTAGATCACAGGGGTCTGCTGACAACACAAATATGACTTGCTCTGGTACTCCATGACGTTAGGAGGACCCACACAGCAAATAGATTAGTCTGGGAAGGTTGATGCACCTCTGTCACACCCCACCTTGCACCTCTGTCACACCCCGTCACTGATAACCTCACAGAGCTGTGACCCAGTTGCCTCCAATGAGCAGATATTAGAGGGGTTTGCACCAGCCTGGATCACAAGAAAATCTATGTCTCCTCAGCCAGACTGCTGCACTCTGCCTCTATCTGACAGGGGGAGGTGAGGCCTGACAACCTCGGGGGCTTGATGGAGACTGGGGGATGTTCACTCAGTTCCAGCCCCACCCCTGATTGATGTTACTGACCGAACAGAACAACTTTGCGGAATTTATTTCTGTCCTATCTAAATTCCCCTGCAGAAGAAAAGCTGTTTTCAGTTCACAGAACCTGTGCCTCAGGCTCTGCCTTTGCTGCTGCAAAGGTTTGTATTTGCAGTGCACTTAGCTGTCAGTTCTAGCCTCCTGCCCTCCTTAGTCGAGGCAGATGATCCCCTGAGGGCTGGGTGCATCTTAGGCTCAGTAAAGCCCTCCTTTGGGTTAGCCCCTCCCTAAGAGTCATCCAGCACTGTAGGTGTGATTTTTACTCCCTGCACTCCATCTAGGCCGGTACCACCTCAGGCAAACCCTTTACTCATGGGTTCTGCATTTTTGTCCCAGATCTTCCGCCGGTGGTTGCCACCTGAGAAGATGCCCGTATGCCACTGGTTGCCCAGAGAGACAGGGGGTGTGACTCTAGAATATACAGGGGTGAGCCCTATTGTTGCCAAAAATGGCTGCTGCTGTGTGCCTCGGGCACAACCTCTCCGAGGTGGTTCCCACTCAGCCAACTATCCATTCCCAAGCTACAGAATAAGCACTGACCAGCTGCAGGTCAGACTCTGTCCAGACCCCTTGAGAAATCACCCAAAAATATGGACTCCTGGGGGACAGGCCTCCAAACCTCAGAGTGAGAATGGAGGGGAGTGGTGGGAGCTCAGAATTGCTGGTAGAGAATACATATAGTTTTACACAGTTTTATGCCTGGCAGAAGAGCATCGTCAGACCCTAGTAGGGGAAGTAGGTCCAGTTTTTAGAGCGTCTCTTCCATGGAGTATAATGGGAGGACCTTTGAACTCTGCTTGTTTGTTTATGGGGTACTCCGAGGCATTCTCATGTAGGAGGGTACTCATGCAAAAACATGGAAGTTAAATAACCTTATGCTGAATGATACCTGGGTCATAGGTGAGATTAAGAAGGAAATTGCCAAATTTATGGAAGAAAACAACAATGAATTATCAGAACCACTGGGATACCACAAAGGCAGTCCTAACAGGGAAATGTATAGCACTGCAAGCCTTTCTCAAGAGAATGCAAGGAGAGGAAGTTAACAACTTAATGAAACATCTCAAGCAACTGGAAAAGGAATAACATTTTCCAGTAGAAGAAAAGGAATAACCAAAATTAGAGCAGAATTAAACGAAATTTAAAACAAAAGGATTATACAACAGATCAATACATCAAAAAGTTCTTGAAAATGTAGAAGTAGATAAACTTTTGGCTGACCTAAACAGGAAAAAAAGAGTAAAATCTCTAATTTCATCAATCAGAAATGACAAAAACGAAATAACAACAGACAGAAACTCAAAAAATCCTTAATGAATATCACAAGAAACTTTATTCTCAGAAATATGAAAATCTGATGAAAATTGACCAATACTTGGAAGCATGTCACCTTCCAAGACTTACCCAGAATCAACAGGCCTATATCAAGTTCTGAAATAGCATCAACCATATAAAATATCCCTAAAAAGAAAAGCCCGGGACCAGATGGCTTCACATCAGAATTCTACCAAACCTTTAAAAAGGAGCAAGTACCTATATTACTCAACCTGTTCCAAAATATAGGAAAAGAAGGAAGACTACCCAATACGTTCTATGAAGCAACCATCACCCTGATCCCCAAACCAGGAAAAGACCCTACAAGAAAAGAAAATTATAGACCAATATCACTAATGAATATAGATGCAAAAATATTCAAAGAGATCCTAACAAACAGAATCCAGCAACACATCGAACAAATTATACATCATGACCAAATTGGTTTTATCCCAGGGTCTCAAGGCTGGTTCAATATACGTAAGTTTATAAATATAATTCAGCACATAAACAAATTAAAAAACAAAGACCATATGATTTTCTCAATTAATGAAGAAAAAGCTTTTGATAATATCCAGCATCCCTTCATGATCAGAACACTTAAGAAAATTGGTACAGAAGGGACATTTTTTAAACTGATAGAGGCCATCTACAGCAAACCCACAGCCAATATCATATTAAATGGAGTTCAATTTAAATTATTTTCACTTTGATCAGGAACCAGATGAAGTTGCCCATTGTCTCCACTGCTCTTTAACATTGTAATGGAAGTCTTAGCCATCGCAATTAGGGAAGAAAAGGTGATCAAGGCATCCATATAGGGTCAGAAGAGATCAAACTTTCACTCTTCACAGATGATATGGTTCTATATCTGAAAAACACCAGGGATTCTACTACAAAACTCTTAGAAGTTATCAAGTAATATAGCAGCCTCTCAGGTTACAAAAGGTTACAAAATCAACATTCATAAATTGGTAGCCTTTATATATACCAACAATAGTCAAGCTGAAAGAAGAGTAAGGACTCGATTCCATTCACAGTAGTGTTAAAGAAGATGAAATATTTTGGAGTTTATTTAACAAAGGATGTGAAAGATCTCCATAAAGAGAACTATGAAACTGTAAGAAAAGAAATAGCTGAAAATGTTAACAAATGGCAAAACATACCATGCTCAAGGCTGGATAGAATCAACATTGTTAAAATGTCCAAATTACCCAAAGCAATATATAATTTTAATGCAATCCCTATTAAGCTCCACTGTCATAGTTTAAAGATCTTAAAAAAATAATACTTCATTTTATATGGAATCAGAAAAAACCTCGAATAGCCAAGACATTACTCAGAAAAAAAAAAAAAAAAAAAAAAAACCAAAGCAGGAGGAATCACGCTACCAGACCTCAGACTATACTATAAATCGATAGTGATCAAAACAGCATGGTACTGACACAAAAACAGAGCATTGATGTCTGGAACAGAATAGAGAACCAAGAGATGAACCCAGCTACTTCCCATTATTTGATCTTTGACAAGCCAATTGATCTTTTGACAATTCAGTGGGGAAAAGATTCCCTATTTAACAAATGGTGCTGGGTGAACTGGCAGACTGAAACTGGATCCACACCTTTCACCGTTAACTAAGGTAGACTCTCACTGGATTAAAGATTTAAACCTAAGACATGAAACTATAAAAATACTAGAAGAGAGTGCAGGGAAAACTCTTGAAGAAATCCATTTTTCTCTCAGAGAGCTCTGGGATAATTCCCTACGTGGCTCTAGGAAACAAAATTACAGTTTTTGAGAGTGCAAGGTAGCCAGGCACTTACAATGATTTTATATCTAATTTCTTAAGTAGGTTTCCCCTTAAGTTCTTTAAATTTTTATCTCACATGGAATTACAAGGATGGTACAAACAGACCAAGGACAACAGCCAGCCCCTCAGCAACAAAGTCAGATCCTTTTGTGAGCACATTTTTTCTTTCCCTGCAGCTGCCCTAGTTGGGATTAAAATATTAGTAAAACAACACCAAGGACAACCACAAAATAGGCTAAAAGTGCACCCTAGTTGAAAGGCTGGCACTACTGGAGCAACTGTCACTGTCCTTATCAACAATCTGCTGCCTGAAAAAGCTTCCAGACTTCCTCAGTGTCAAGTCACCCTCCAAAACAGAATTTTAGTGGGTTATTTCCCACTCCTAGCTTTATTGAGATATAATTGACAAATAAAAATTGTATAAATTTATGATATAAATGTGATTTATATTTATAGGGTTAGGGATTCTTGTACTTTCCAACTACAGTTGTTTACATATTCTAATGCTTCATTAAGGGATAAAATATATAACTTACTAAATGAAGAATACCAATGTCTACATACAATAACTAAGAAAATGCCATGAAGGCTACATTGAGCAGTTTAATGAAAATGTTTCAGATTGTATGTGAAACCAGCACATTGTACCCCTTGATTGCACTACTGTACACAGCTATGATTTAACAATAAATAAATAAATAAATAAATATAAAAGTATTTTAAGGAGGACCGGGCACAGAGGATCATGCCTGTAATCCCAGCATTTGGGAGGCTGAGGCGGGTGGATTGCCTCAGCTCATGGATTCCAGACCAGCATGAGCCAGAGTGAGAACTTCATCTCTGAAAATAGCTGGGGTTGTGGCAGGTGCCTATAGTCCCAGCTACTTGGGAGGGTGAGACAAGAAAATTGCTTAAGCCCAAGAGTTTGAGGTAGCTGTGAGTATGATGCCCTGGCACTCTATCAAGGGTGACAAAGTGAGACTCTGAGTCAAAAAAAAAAAGAAAGAAAGAAAAGTATTTTAAGGGAAATAGAGGAAAGATGAATATAAATTCTATATAAGGTAATGTTGGGATATATTAGTAATTTTTTAGATGTAGCAGTTGTGTTGTGATTATGTATGCACATGTTCTTACTCTTAGGAAGAATACACTGAGTATTTTGGTGAGAAATGTTATGATGGTTTTAGAATTCATTGTTAAATGGAAAAAAATTAAGGTTGCTGGTACATGAGTATCCATCATACTAATCTTTAAAATTTTTTACATGTTGGAAAATGTTTGTAAAATAAATTATGAGAAAAAAATCTAACCCTGAACACAGAAACAATTAGAAGATTACATAAAAATCATGAAATGAATATTTGAGCAATTATAATTTTTTAATATATTTTAATATATAATATAATTTTTTTCTTTTGTTACAAAGAAGTTTGAAATTTTTAAGAAAGAATAGCATATAACAAGGTACAGAAAATTGAATTAAATATCTGGTGAAAAATATTTTCTATTGATTTAATGAAATAGATGTTATTTTAAAGTATATCTGCAATAAAAATTAAAAATTACCATAAATGGAAATTGCTAAAGTCAATAATAGCAACTGATTTCATATAAACTATTATATAACAAGCATTGAGATGGATATTTTATGTATATTGTAGCAACTATGTAATAGGATATTTAGCAGCTTATGTAACAGAATATGTAGAAACCTGTGTAATAAGATATGTAGCAACCTATGTAACAATATATGTAGTGATCTATATAACAACCTATGTAGCAACCTATGCAGCAAGATGTGTAGAAACCAGGACAGCAGGCTTGCAGAGAGGAAGTGGCAGTTGGAAATTGATCAGCTGTAGAAATTCAGTGTGGGGGTTGGGTTCAGGGGAGGGGAGCTTGTTCTCAATAAATACCAGCTGCAGAGGTTGCTTGGGGCCTTTTCCCCCACTCATGGGGAGGCCCACCTCATGCAAGTTTCGAGTTTACAATCCATTGTTCAGTCTGCTTCCTTGGTGATAGCACCAAGATTTGGTAGAGTCAGCAGGATAGCAGATGTGGACTGAAGGGTAATATTACTCTGAGTAAGTGTAACCTTAGGCAATATGGCAGGAGGAAGTTACGGGAAGGGAAAAGGGACTCTCCGTCCAGACTAATCAAGGGACAGCGTAGCCTTTGGCCACCATAGGTATCTACCAAGGGGGCAAGTCACTAAAGTGAGTGACACTTTGGCAAATCATAGGTTGCCTGTAATAGGTAACCTACCAAAGGACAGGATCACTCAGAGAAAGTGATACCTTTGGCAAATCATAGGCACCTACCAAAGGGATATTAAGACCTTTGGCAAAATAATAAGCAAACCCCTGTCTGTCCTACGAAGGGGAAAGACAATTGTAGTGAGAGAGAGCTTTTAAATAGCAAAAAGATTTGCAGAAAAGCAATGAGTGGCTTCTGGTCCATGGAGTTGCAATAGTTTCAGACTAATAAAGATGGTGATGAGGTGGTGCAGCAGGTTCAATTAGAACAGGATGTGGAAGAACCCAAGTCATGGACTCTGTGTCCTCCCATTCATTACCACCTTTGTGCCTCAATAAAGCTAAGCTGAATCAAACTCTAAAAGTCATGATTAAGAGGTTAGAAGACTAGTTGAAAGATGTCACAGTTAAGATTATGCAAATAAAACCTTTGGCACTGCTCTTGGCACCCCTTTATGAAAATAGCTCTCCACTTCAGTTATGAAAGCACTGGAGGGTCACCAAACAGGAGACTTTACTTTAGAAAATACTTTGGGGCTCTTTCCTGTTACAGTTACTGACATCCCTCCTAATTTTCAATATCCTCAAGGGGCCAACACTTTGGTCATCATGTTTACTTTTAAAATTCTGAAAGATCTAAAACAGACTGTAACACAGTATAACATGCAGTCCCCATTTTCTAGAGACTTATTACAGGGACTGACGCAAGAGCAGTCACTTATTACATATGATTGGGACATAATGGCCTGAATTGTTCAAAAATCTGGTCAATATTTACAATTTAAAGCTTGGTGGAAGAGGCTATCCTGATAAGTTACTAGAACCAGCAGAGGAATGTTCCCATAACTTCAGAACAGCTCACTGGCTCTGGTCAGTGGATTGGTATTCTGAAACAACTTTAATATGATGATATAGCTATAATACAAACAAATTTGTGCTTAGAGCCTGGGAAAAGTTTCAGGCACCTGGAGGTGTCTCTAAATCTTTTATTAAAGTAATCCAGTCTGCAAATGAACTTTATACTAACTTTTTAGCTCAATTAAAAATGTCAGTAGATAAAGCTGTTGCTTAGTCAGAACTTAGAGATAAACTTTTTCAAACCTTAGCATTTAAGAACGCTAACTCTGAGTGTCAAAAGGTCACAAAATGCTCCTCTAGAGGAGTATATACGAGCATACTCTGATGTGGAAACCAAACCCTATAAGGCTGATCTTCTTACTGTCACCATAAAAGATAGGTTCAAGTCAAATTTTGTCACATGCCATAATTGTGGGAACCCAGGCCATATGAAAAAAGAGTGTTGGAAAAGGAATAGCAATCAGAATACCAATGGGAAGAGCAATTTCAATAATCAAAAGATACAAGGAAAATGCAATCCCCCAGGGGTATGCCCCAGGTGTAAAAAAGGGTTCAATTGGGCTAATGAGTGCCATTCCCAATTCAATAAAAATGGAACACCTTTACAGCAGGGAAACTATCAGTTGGGCCAAACCCGGGATGCATGGACAAAAAGTATGGGGATTTACTCACCAGCAACTTCAGCCCATCCAATCCCTTTTACATGTCACCCCAGGTAGTGCCGCTTTAGATTTGCCAGCATGTGATAATGATCTTTTACTTCCCATAATGGGAATAAAGAAATTAAGAACAGGAATATGTAGTCCTATTCCCCCAGAATCTGTTGGGATATTGCTTGGAAAAAGTGTTTTAACATCTCATGGGGTGCTAGTCCACACAAGTGTTATCAATAGTGAATTCGTAGGAGAAATACAAATCCTGATCTCAGTAAAGCAACTCACTCAAGTTTTAGCCAGACAAAAAATTGCCCAGTTGCTGTTTCTGCCTTGCATTGAACTAACTGATAATAAACATACCCATGATCTTGGCAGTACAAACAGTATTTTTTGGCAAACACCTATTAATAATAATAGGCCTCAATTAACACTCACCCTGAAAGATAAACTCTTTAGGGGCCTGTTAGATATTGGTGCAGATGTTTCCATTATGGCTGTAAATCAATGGCCTAACGGATGGCCTAAACAAATAGTTGATGTTACTTTTACGGGTATAGGAACCTTAAATTCAGTTTTTCAAAGTACATTGCCTTTAACCTGTTTAGGACCAGATAACCAACATGCTCAAATTCAGCCATACATGACTGACATAGCCATTAACCTATGGAGGCATGACTTACTTCAACAGTGGACAGCTGTGGTAACTGTACTCGCCCCTTCTGCAAATTCTTTTCAGATGTCAAATTTACCCTAGAGGCCACTGTCCTAATATACGCTCTCAGTTATCTTGGAAAAGCAACAGTCCAGTGTGCAGGTGAAGCAGTGGCTGTTAACAAAAGAAAAACAGGATGCTTTACCATTGTTAATCAGGAACAGATAGAACAAGGACATGTTGAACCCTCCTCCAGCCCCTGGAATCTCGCCATCTTTACTATAAAAAAGAAATGAGGCAAATGGAGAATTATCCCCATGAGTCCTTTGCAAACTGGCCTTCTTTTTCCCTCTATGATTCCTTGTAATTGGTATTTGTATATAATTGATTTAAAAGATTGTCTTTTCACTATATATTTACATCCTGAGGATTGACCCCATTTTGCCTTTTCTGTCTCTTTCTATAATCAGCAGAGACCCTACCAATGCTTTCAGTGGAAGGTTCTGCCACAAGGTATGTTGAATAGCCCCACATTGTGTCTGCATTTTGTTGATCAACCATTGCAGCCCATTAGAAAGAAATACCCTGGCCTACAGCCTATATCATTCATTACATGGTTGATATTTTGCTTACTCACCAAAATTTGACCATTTTACAAAACATGTTTAAACAAGCCATATTTGCATTAAAATCTTATGGCTTTCAAACTGTGCCTGAAAAAATTCAAATTACACCCCCCATACTTATTTAGGATACAAATTAACTAAAACCAAAATTCCCCTGCAATGCATTACTTTTTGGTTAGATTGCTTATCTACTTTGAATGACTTTCAAAAATTGTTGGGCCACATTAATTGGTTTTGACCTACTTTAGGAATACCAACTTATGCTTTAACTAATCATTTTAAAAGATTGGAAGGACCTTTGGACATGAACAGTCCTCACTCACTCACCCCTGAGGGAAAAGAGGAATTGCAATTAATTGAAAAGGAGTTTGCCTCAAAAGCATTAGATCAGATTGACATCAGGTTTCCAATTCAACTGATAGTTATAGCCACTTCTCACTCCCCAGCTGGAGTTATTTATCAAGAGGATACCCTTCTAGAGTGGTTATATCTCTCTAATAAAATGACACAAAAATTGCAATAATATTTAGGTAAAATTTGTGAACTAATTGCTAAAGGCAGAAACAGAATTTGTCAACTCTCAGGCTATGATCTGTGTTCTATAGATGTTCCTTTATAAAAAGATGCATTCAATTTAGTTTTCAATTATCAATGCCTTGGAAAATAACTCTTGCATCTTATATGAGCCTGATTACCAGTGAATACCCTCATGATAAAAGATTTCAATTCCTAAAGCTTACTTCCGGAGTTCTCCCTCATATTGTCAAGGACTCCTCACTTACAGACAGTATTACTTTTTACACAGATGCCAATAAGCATGGCAAGGCTGGATACACTGATGGTAATAATCTCAAAGTCATTCAAAGTCCTTATAACTCTATTCAAAAGAATGAGATGCATGCTATCTTTATTCTACCCCAAGGATTTCATTGTGCTATGAACATTGTCACCAACTCTCAATACTCCAGCTTTGCTCTTAGACCTTGAAACAGAGACTATTACTCACACTGATGAAATCTCTTCCCTTTTACAATCTATCCAGACACTCCTTAGATACCATATTCATCCTACATATAGTACTCATATTAGAGCACACACCATTCTACCTGGTCCAATGAATTTCTCTGAACTCTCTAGTAGATCAAGCCCCTATGGGTAGTGTCCACAAAGCATCCACTTTTCATTCTTATACACATGCTAATGTAAAAATGCTTCGTAAGAAATTCCATCTCACAAGAATTCAAGCACAACACCAGTTGTCCTTCCTGTTTCAAAAGACATGTATACCCCTTTCATGAAGAAATCAACCCTAGAGAACAAATGGCACACCAGATATGGCAGATGGATGTGACCATTGTCCCATCCTTTGGTAGATTAAAATATGTTCATCATGTCATTCAACAATTAGAATGTTTTAATGTCATGGGACTCCCTAAATTCATTAAGACTGACAATGCATCCTCTTATTCTGCTCAAAAAATTAAGTCATTTTCTATCCTTCTGGAATATTAAAATTTCTCATGGTATTCCTTACAGTTCTCAAAGCCAAGCCATTATTGATGCTACCACAACACATTAAAAGATATAACAGTTAAAAAGAGGAGATGGCATACTCACCTTGAATAATAGCCCTAGAAATATTCTCACTAGAGCCCTGTTCACTCTTAATTTTTTGAATTTCAACAATGATGGAAAAACAGCTGCTGAACATCACTGGACATCTCTCACCCTTCTTCCACTTTCCCAAGTGCAGCAACCTGTTTTCTGTAAGAAACCTGATATGTCTGAATGGAAGCCTGGTTATGTGCTACAGTGGGGTCGTGGATTTGTTCATATCATTATAGAACAACGAAAAAAGCAGTGTCTGCCTAATTGCTGGATTAAATCTCTCAGTTAGCAAAGACCTCACCAACACCTTGACAAATCCATCCTTGGTAACTCTTTCTATAGATACAAGATTCCCTCATTTCAGCCTGAATAAGGACTCTCAAATTTTTAGGCCTGAAATTTCATGAAAACATTCCACTCCAAACTATCCACCCTGATTGTCAATTACTGTGAACCCTAGATCACCTTCCTCTGCGAAACCTCTAACTGCTTCCCTTATCGTTGTCCATCCTCAGCAGGAAGTAGTTTGGAGCGGTCAGCGCCCTTTTTCCCATAAACAATTAGAGCTTCTGAGAGGAAGGATCAATATAGGGTTCCATCACTTAAAAAAATCTCTAGGCCCAGGTAAGCACAGTCCACACCCTTTAAGCTCTAATAAGGTTCTCAACAAAGCAGTTGGCTTTGGTATGAAATATGCAAAATTAATATTACCCTTATTTGTTTAGAAGAATACAACATAACACAAATACCTTTTTTTGCATGGGGAGGGGTTCTGCTAGAAACTGCTTTATGATATATATATTTATATATATGATATTATGATATATATATTTTTTTTTTTTTAATGAATATAGATGTGAAAATATTTAATAAGATCCTAGCAAGGAGAATCCAGCAACACATCAAATGAATTATACACCATGACCAAGTGGGTTTTATCCAAGGGTCTAAAGGTTGGTTCACAATACAATTCCCTGTTCATTGGTAAAGCCCCTCACTGACTCCTCTGATGGAGTTTTGTTAACTATTTTGTGCTTTTTTTTTTTCCTTTCTTTTTTTTCTCGGCCTAGCTAGAAGGAGGGCTATTTGACAAGAAGAGCAAATGAAATAAACAATTACAGGTTTTTCCTTCACCCTGCAGAAGATTGTCTTAAACAAAAAGAGGGGAATATGTAGCAACCCATGTAATAACATATGTAGTGATCTATTTAACAACCTATGTAGCAACTTATGCAGCAAGATGTGTAGGAACCAGGACAGGGGCTTGCAGAGACAAAGTGGCAGGTTTTTGAAACATACAAGCAATCACTAAACATTAATGAACAGACATTGGCAGTTGAAAATTGATCGACTATGGAATTCCAGTGTGGGGGATTGGGCTGGGGGAGGGGACTTTGTTCTCAACAAACAGCAGCTGCAGAGGTTGGTTGGGGTCTTTTCCCTGAAATGCATGGAGAAGCCTACCTCCTGCAAGCTTTGAGCTTATAATCCATTGTCCAGCCTGTTTCCCTGGTGATGGCACCAACAGTATTTATCTCCAAAATTCAACAGTGCTGTAAGGAATGTATTATCCCCAGAATGATATGAGGAAAATCTTATTTCCTTGATGAGAGAATTTCTCTAGCTCTCCAAAGAATGTTCTTTGTTGCTTGAGTGATTATTATAATAAATGACCCTGTGAAACATGAATATTTAATGAATAACTATATATAGATACTGACCTGAGATATTTTTCTAAGAAATAAGTTTAGAGAAAAAATACCTAATAGTCTTTTATTTTTCTAAAATGAGTGCACAAATTTTAGATGAGAACTAAATATCTGGGGAAAATTATGGCATGTGGAGAACATTGGATACTACACAGGGTAAATCAGGTAAGAACAATGAAGTAATTCTGGACTCAGAGGAGAAGGAGATCTAATTGCTGCAGTCTAAATGCTTATGTCCCCCCCATCCCCATTCACATGTTGAAATTCTAACCCCAAAGGTGACGAAATGAGGACATGGGTCCTTCAGGAGGTGATTAGGTCCTGAGGGCAGAACTCTTATTACTGAGATTAATGTCCTTATAAATGAAACTCAAGAAAGATCCCCTATTCTTTGTCATTATGTGAGGATCTGTCAAGAAGGCATTGTCTATGAAGCAGAAAGTAGACCCTTGTCAGACAATGAATTTGTTAGTGCCTTGATCTTGGACTTCTTACAGTCTGGAGCCGTGGGAAATAAATTGTTGTTATTTACCAATTTATGATATATTTGTTGTAGCAGTCCAAAGGAACTGACTCACTAATGGGACTTTAACTTTCCATGGGCATGCATGCAAATTCTCTATCCCATTCCCTGGCATTTTAGGTAAGCTAGCCATTGTGATGCTATCAAAATATAATCAGTCTGGCATTTGAACATGCACTGAATAGACATGTGGCAAGAGCCAAACCATGCACTTAAGTTTGGTAACATTGGAGCTAAAGGGAGGAATACAGAGTTTTGGATGAAACACAACTGATTCATGATGTACATATCACTTCATTGGTGAAAAAAGTTTGAGGGCAATTTAGAAAATAAATATTTAGCTGTGACTGTTCAGTGTGTCATGGGCATCAGTCAATACATGTTATAGAAGGATAAAAAAGTTTCAGGTATTTACACAAGTCAACTAAGTGAAGCTAAACATCTTTAATGCTTCTGATTATTAACATCCTATAGTAAAAAAAATTTCTAATTTTGTAAGCCTGATTGATTAGTGTGGTACTTATTTTTATGGGTCAGCTTGGCGAGGCAATAGTACCCAACTGTTCAACCAAAACACTTATTCCTGATGTTGCTGTGAAGGTATTTATAAATGTGATTCACACCTGCATCTTGACTTCTTAAGTGTAGAAAATTATCTATGACAATGGGTAGGCCTCAGCCAATTGGTAGAATGGTCTTGAAAGCAAAACCAAGGTTTCACAGAGAAAAAAGAAATTCTTTCTCTAGAGTACAGTATTAGCTCTTGCCCCAGTGTTTCTAGCCTACAGATTTTACAACTTTCAAGCTTGCTAGTCTCCAGAAAGTCATAAGGCAGCTCCTCAAAATATATTTCTATCCCTTTAAATATCTATTTATCTGTTATCTATTTATCTATCATTTAGCTAGCTAGCTAGCTAACTACACTTTCTTTTGGTTATGTTTCTCTACAGCCATGGCTGAGAGAATTGGTAGTAGAGAAATCATACCATTTATCATTCAAGGTGGTACACATTTGAATATGAAAGAAACACTATAAATAATTATGCCTATAAATTGGCAAAAAAGGAGACCTTTCCCAGGCAAACTATGATAAAGATTTCCTCTAGGTAAGATAAATTTTATTTTGCAGAACCCATAAAAATATATAGAGAAGAGAGTCTAATTCTTTTGTTTGTTTGTTTTTCTTTCATTTTAAGAGAACCTAGTTAGTAATTGAAGATGTTCTAAACCAGGTGTCCTCAAACCGTGGCCCATGGGCCACATGAAGTGGTGTGAATTGTATTTGTTCCCGTTTTATTTTTATTTATTTATTTTTTTTTAAAATCCCCTCCACCCACAAGACAGCATCTTCTGCTCATTCCCTGGGAGACAGTGAGGGTGTCACTTTTTATCTGTCACATCTACTCACAGGTAGACATCCCAATGGCCAAAGAGAAAACGTCTGTGTGAGGACTTAGAAGATATGTGCAGTGTGCATAAAAATTTGTTCATAGTTGTTTTTTTTTAAACTATAGTCTGGCCCTCCAGTAGTCTGAGGGACAGTGAATTGGCCCCCTGTTTAAAAAGTTTTAGGACGCCTGTTCTAAACTAAGGTAAAGAAGTAAATCACTACATATTTGGAAAGAAATCACCTATTGTCATTATAAAAGGCATTTTCTTTTTTTTTTGACACTTTCTAAAGGTCAAGGGTTTGAAATACTACAAATATTTTGCATTTCAAAGTGATGAATCAAAGGGAAATCAAAATCTTCCAAAATAATGGCAGGCACTTACACCTGATACATGGTTTGAGTGCAACTGTGAAAATATCCAGAAGCCAAAAATAACAAATATTGGTGAGGATGCAGAGGAAAGGGAAATCTTATACACCATTGGTTGGGAGGTAAATTATTACAACTTCTATGGAAGGAAAATAAATCATTATATGAAAAAGATGCCAATACTCATATGTGTTTATCAGAACACCATTTACAATAGCAAAGATATGGAATCAAACTCTGGGTCCATCAATGGATGAATGGATAAAGAAAATGTGATACATATACATAATGAAATACTCATTAGCTATAAAAAAAAGAATGAAATTGTGTCTTTTGCAGCATCATAGGTGGAAATGAAGGCCATTATCTCAAATGAAACAACTCAAGACACAGAAAGAAAAATACTTCATGTTCTCACATGTAAGCAGGAGCTAAATAGTGTGTAAACGTGTATATAAAATGTGAAATGATGAGATAATGAAGATTCCAAGAGCTTGTGGAGGGAGAAGTAGATGAAATATAGCTAATTAAATTGATTAATGAAAAGATAATATTTAAATACCACGAGAGTCAAAATTTGAAGAAAAAAATATGGTCATAGAGAAAAATCACAAAAGGCCAGACTGGTTGGATTTGTAAAAAATGCATTCAACTTTCAATTAAAAAAAAAAAAAATGTTGTGAAATGCTTTAGCAAATGTAAATATTTAAAAGAACATTGGTTCATTTTATGAAGCTAGCATAACACTGATGTCAAAATTCAGTGATAATTGGCACTTTCTCTTTACTTAAGATCATTCTCTGGAGTCACCTAAAGACACTGGCTGATAGTATATAGACAACATCACAGGAAAGCATAAATGAATAGCTGTGTAATTTTGGAAAAGGAAATGTCATTAAGGATGACATTAACTGTGACTCAAGGGAAATCAAAATAAAAAGATGCCATTAAAGACAGAAACTATAAAGGAAATTTTATTCATTACAATTATAAGAAAAAAAAATGTGTAAAATGTAATTAATTAAAAGACAAAAGAGGCTGAGCACAGTGACTCACACCTGCAGTACTGGCACATTGGCAAGCTGAGGCAGGAGATTGCTTGAATCCAAGAATTGGAGATCATCCTGGGAAATAGTGAGACACTATCTCTACAAACAAATAAAAATAAAAATAAAAATGGTAGCACATGCCTGCTGTCTCAGCTACCTGGGAGTCTAAGGCAGGAAGATCACTTCAGCACAGGAGTTTGAGGTTACAATTAACTATCATGATGGCACTAAACTCTATCCCAGGCCCCAGAGTGAGACCCTGTCTAAAAAAAAAAAAAAAAAAAAAAAAATCAAAACTCATAAAAATATTTTATCAAATATTTGTTTTAGAGTACATATGTTTATTTTTGAAAAATGGGCAGATCTCTTTTAGTGCCAGTGGAAACCAAGAACAGTCCAAATGTTATCAAATCACCTTTGCAAGAAATTCTCCTAGGCACGGAAGCTATTAAGGTACACACAGCCATGGTTTGAAGATACTAGAATCACTTGGTAACATTTGAAAAAAATAACGGCTTAGACCACACCTAGACTATCACATTAGATTCCCAGCAGGCAGGATGTTTATTTAAAAGTATTTTCATTAATGTTTACTGTTTTCATCTTTAATATTTTTTTTATAAGAAAGCCACAGAAAGGTATGGTTGAATGCTTTGTATCCCATCCTTAGGAAGCTTGTCTATGTTTTAATACCCAAATAACCCTAATTTGTTATTGTTATATCTTTAACTAACCATCCTCATTTTCTTCTGAAATTTATGGAAAAGTAACTTCAATGTATATTTGTTTACTAATACTTTCTGAGGAAATGTTAAGGGAAGGGTAGAGAATAGAAGCATCAGGGTCAATATAGTTCATATAATTCTAAAAACATTCTAAAATTCTTTACCCATCTATTTCTTCAATGTGTGTTCAACAGCTGCCTTCAACTCTCTACTTTCTTTCTTCCTAACTCTTTTGTTTCCTAACCTTTCATGCTCAAATTCATCAGCACAAACTTTTGTCCTGTTATTTCCTACTGGGTCAGTTGTCTGTTATGGGTATCTCTCCCAGAGCTCATTTAAGGTTCTCCCCTGACCCATGCATACCCATAACAAGAAACTAAAACCACCTTAGATTCTGGGAGTAGAAAGAGTGAAAACACTTATAAGTATTTTATCTTAGTCACAATTATAAATGTAATTCTTATTAAATAAATGATGCTTTCAAAGAAGAAACTAAAGTTTATTTTAATTCAACATTTTATTTTTAAGAAGAATTAATAATAGAATCAATGTAGTTAAAAATATCATATTATCTTACAATGTTGAATTTTAGTGTTATGTTTTAAAGAAATTAGGAACAGATTGTGGTGGGGGATGGGCAAGATGTCAGACTAGAAGCAGCCTACACTGGTCATTCTCAGGAAGTTTGGAGTACAGTTAATTTATGGATGAACCTTCTTGGAGAGAGAATTGTGAATCATTAGGAAAGCAATGTGAGACACCCAAAACTGAATGAGAGAGAGTCAAGGTATCCTTTCAGCAAGATTGAAAGGTACCTGGTGGAAGCATTGACATATGGAGATGGTTAAAAGAAAGAACCCCATGTCTCTGCAGTCCTCTTGAGAAAACCAAAGCCTGGGTTTCAAGGACCTCCTGCATCACAGCAGGCCTCTGAACTGATGAAGGGGCTGCGTGGGGACTGTGAGGCACTATTACACCAAAGAGCAGGCAAAGTGAGTCCCAGTGGCATATGATTGTGCGTCTCTGCAACAGGAGCTATTCTGGTCTCTTTGCCCCAGAGCACCTAGTTTATGGAGGGGTCAACTCCACTACAGCTACTATTCCACTACCTCTACAGAGTTTCATAGGGAATGGGAAGAGCAGGTGCTTTCACACACACTGTGACTGGGTACTATGCATTGTCCCCCCTACCACCCCCTAAAACTCTTGAAGGCAAAGCAAACACCCACTGGCCCTCAGCATCTGATGCTGCCATCTCATGATCTCAGCAGTACCATCACCATCACTGCCACAGTTGGGCCTGGGCAGTGAGCGACACAGCCACAGTGAATCCCAAGTAGAGAACTGCATGTCTCCCCTGCCCACCATATGTGAGCCACCCAGCATGAGCCACCCTACTATTGGCTGAGGTCCTACAATCAACCCAGGCATTCCTCTAGCTTCTCAGGTATACAACAAGCCAACACAGTACACCCAGGCACCCACAAAGGCCCAGTGCCTTATTCAGCCAACTTGCCAATGTTGAGACCCATCCAGATGCCAGTCAAGATTCCATGACCTGCTCGGATACTAGGCAAAGTCCCATGACCAACCAAACCTCCCTGGCCCTTCACCTTGCACATCTCAGCTCTGCATGCTGTAAGCCTGGCACTACTGTGCACATCAGTAACCACACTCCATGTGTTGCATGACCGGAGACGTGAAAGAACACCAGCTTTGCCGTGGGTATAAGCTCTCTCCTGCAAATATTAAGGGTAAACAAGAAACAGACTACACATGGGATGGCGTGTAGCAAAGTTCTTTATTTCAGGGATCTGATTTTATACACTTCTACTCAGGTACACACTTAATCTATCATCTGTTAGTTTCACCATTAC
>CAUYPK010001274.1:0-21711 GCA_963574355.1 Loris lydekkerianus
TGACAGTTGCAAATTTTATTACTAAAAAATGACTATCCACGGTATCACGTTTTTCTGCTTATGTTCTGTTTTATCAGAACTTCCTCTGAGCCAGTCCCATCTTCCATCTGCTAGAACTACTTTTCCTCATCCTGATTTCAGCCACACGCTTCCTCTCTTTCCCTGGGAGCTTCCCGGGGAGACTTGCAGATGGACTGCTGACATCAGGACCCCTCCAGACATCTTGCAGGCTGGGCGAGAGACAGCGTGCTGTGCGAAGTCTCCCAGCGCCGGCCAAGGACAAACTTCCAGGGCATGACTTGGATCCTGACAATCACTGGTGAACAAAAGAGCCCCCAAGCCTGAGCTTGCTTGGAATTGACTTTTTCGTCCCTTTATTATTGGGCCTGACATCTGAAGCATGTGTGTTTTTCTTTCACAAAAGCTCTACCCTAATCCAAGATCAAACAATTTATTTTGGAAAATAACTGTACATAATGGTACATTTTCCAGAACCGGCCAGGTTTCCTGTCACTCGCCATCATCTTTGAAGTGTTTAATAGCTGAGGCAACTTTTGCTGTGTTCCCGAAAACCATGCTCGTTGTCACTGCTGTCTGCCGGGGACGCATCATTTACCCGCTGCTTCCATCAGTCCACTTTATGCTTTTATCTGCTTTGTTCCCCAAGTGTGTTGTCACGGCATAGTTTTCAACACATCATTTTTAAGAGTTGTGGAGGATTTCCCTCTGCAAATGGCCCTTAACTGATTTCACCGTCCCCTGCCATTGATACTCACATTGTTTCCAATTTTTCTCTAAAGTAGTAATCCTTGCATGAATATTCTGTTATCTTTTTGGACAGCTATATGTATCCACAACAAAACTCCAAAAAAGTGAAACAACAAAGGGTACACACTTTGTTAATCATTCATTACATATTGCCACATTGCCCTGTAAGTTGAGTCCTGTGGATAGAGCCTACAGTTTTTTAATTTTAATTTCATTTTTGTGTTGGCAAGTGTGTAGCAGACCCAAGACTTCCAAGTATGAACAAAAGCATGAAAAGCACCTGATTTTCCCGCAGCACACGTGTGCGAAGGACTTAGTGGGTCATCTCCGTGAGTGCATGTGGGGCCCTCCAGCCATCATCACCTGCCTGGAAACTAGCACAAGAGTGCCCACTGTGCAGGTGTGTGCAACCGTGGCTGACAGAGCCCTCAGTGTTTTATTGCTATCATTTTATGGGTTTTTTTGTATGTCACCTGAACTAGAGTGCAGTGGTATCATTACAGTTCACACTCCTGGGCTCAAGTGATCCTCCTGTCTCAGCCTCCCGAGTAGCTAAAACTACAGGTGTGCACCACTCTGCCCAGCTAATTTTTCTATTTTTTGCAGAGGCAGTGTCTCACTCTTACTCACGCTGGTCTTAAATCTTAGCTTCAAGTGACCCTCTGGCCTTGGCCTTGTGAAGTGCTGGGATTACAGGCACAAGCCCCTGTCCTCCAGGCCCCAAGTGTTCCCTATCAATAATTTTTCACAATCATAAAGAAAAGGGCAATGAATATCTAGCATTTATCCTTTAGCATTAGACATACATGTTACTTCCCAAGGGAGCTTTTCCAATTCCCTAATCTATATTTCAACTTTTTCTATGATTCATTAATTGGACTAAGAGGCCCTGAGCCTTGTGCCTAGAGTCATACCTTATACTTCAGACCTTGTGACTACCTAGGTGTAGATGCATTTATTGATATATAGCAAACATTTCTAAACATGCAACATGCTGTCAGATATATTATCAATGACATTTAACCTCAAAATGAATCAATATTTTATATGCACAAAGGCCTGCATGCTCCGTTCAATTGAACAAATATTTGCTGTCATCACGATGCATCAGGTACTAGGCAGGTGTGGAGAGCTATGAGGGTTGACATTATGTGCCAACTTGACTGGACAACAGGGTACCCAGATAGTTGGTCAAAAGTTGTTCCAGATGTGCCTGTGAGGTGTTTCTGAATGAGATTAACATTAGAATTGGTAGACTGAGTAAGAAGAGTGAAGGCGTTAACCTTGCATTTCTCAGGACACTGAGTGGCCTCCCTAGGCAGTTGCCGTGGGGGACAATGCTCCTCCATCCCTCTTTGCTCCTGGACATATCAGTGCCCTCAAGGCGCAGCAGGCCTCAAAGGAGAGGTGCAAAGTGTGACCCACGGGGAGGTGTATCACATTCCAAAAAAAAAAACCACTACCCGAGTGTTCTAATTTATGAAGGCAGAAATCCTGGGAACTTGTGTAAGGATAGATAGTAAGGGTATGAGATGATGGTAGAAGGGATGTAAAGTTGGATCAGGCTAAGTTTATAGATATGGACTCATTTTCTGCATGTAATGCTGCAGCTTAGGGAGGGAGTGAGAAAGGGCCCTAACAGCTTATTTGTTTGCTTGGTTGAAGCACAAGCCAAAGGGGGGCTCCCAGGAAGTTGGAAAAGGCTAAACTGTCTTCATCTCATGTAGGGGAAGGGATTCAGGGACATGGAGGGGGGAAACGTTAGAGTAAATGTGTCATTTAAAACTCACTCACTCACCCATCCTGGGAGAGTCCAAACACACACCCTTTGCTGCAACTGTGAGGAATACAATTAGGAGAGGGTCCAGCATCCTTGCAGGGCAAACTTAGTGTGGAAACTGCACGTGCTGAATGGGGAAGCCTCAATGCACTGGAGTGATTGGACCCTGGGGAGAAAGGGGCTAAGAGGTGACACTCAACCCCCAGAGGCCAGGTAGCCGTGGCGCCTGCAATGGGCAGTTGAGCCAAAGGACTAATCAGAGTGGACTGACTCAAGCTGAGCTGCCGTGCTGGCTAGTTGATCATGGTTATTCCAGAACCTGGTAAATTCTTACTTTGAACATGTACAAGCAGAAAAGTTCAGGTTAGGTGAACAAAAGTCTAACTTGAGTCATAAAATCAGGGAGTCACGAGGCTCTTGATCAATCCAAAAGGAGGCCAGATACCCTTGAGGAAGACCCCAATATAATGCCCAAAATTTATACTGTTAATCTTTCTCCCAGCCTTCTCCAAAGTGACCTATGGCCTTTCACTTAGTACCAGGGGAGCAATGCGTTGAGGAAAAGGAAATCATCTGATCTTTCAGGGACTACTGGACACTGACTCTGACCTGACATCGATTCCAACAGACCCAAAACATCACTATGGTTGACCCATTAGAATAAGGGCTTCTGGGTAACAGGTGGTCAATAGAGTTTCAGCACAGATTTGACTCACGGTGAATCTACTGGGTCTCTCGAACCCAGGTGGTTGTTTTTCCTGTTCTAGAATAGATCATGGAAATAGTCAAACTCAGCAGCTGGCATCCTCACCTCGGTCCCATGACTATTATGAAGGAAAAAGCCAAGTGGATGCCACAGGAGCAGCCACTCCCTAGGACAGTAGTGAAACAAAATAATGCTGCATCCCTGCAAGGTCTGCAGCAATGAGTGGCCTAGAGGTCATTAGGCTTGGAAGATGCAGGGAGGGTGAGTTCCACCACACTCCACTCAGCTTGCTTATTTGTCCTGTTGTGCAAGAGGCAGGTGGATTCTGGAGAATGACAGTGGATTATCCCAAGCTTCACTGGGTGGTGACTCCTGTCACAGTCACTGCACAAGGGGTAATATCATTGCTTGAGGAAATGAACACATCCCCTGCTACCTGGCATGCAGCTATTGACTGGAGCAGTAAAGCCCTCCAGAATCAGTTCGCTTTCAGCTGACCAGGCTAGCAACACAACTCTGCCCTTGTCCTTTGACAGTCTATCATCCGTCCCATCCTGTGTTACAGTCTAGTTCACAAGGACCTTGGTGACATTCAGAACATCAGAGGTAATATGACGACAGCTCTGATGAACATTCCAGAAGAAGAGCTCCAAAATTACTCTGAAGGGTGGGCTAGGTGCTGGCATCAGTGCATAGCCCCCAGGGGAGTATCTTGAAGGTGACCGTAGCAATATTCAGCAATGAGATTATGTAGCACTTTTTCTAGGATGAGTTTGCAAACTTAATTGTCAGACCATATAAGGAAAGCTCTGACTAGTAGAGGGTCTTATTTGTTCCTGAGGTAAGTATATTCTCTTGTCATTGCCTCTTGTGCCCACAGTCCTTTACAAGAGAGCAGAGGGCAGGGTACTAAGGGTATCTTCAAGTCTGTTGATAATCACCTCACAATACTAGTAATCATCATTCATTTTGAGTCTTCTACTTCAACATGCAAAATGTGTTTTAACATGCCAAGAAATGATTGAGATACTGACTAAAGCACTTTAAATACAAACTCTTTGTGGTATATCAAAATATATAGGTTCTATGCATACTCACCTTTGGTGTGTGGCATAAACATAGCTTCACAGAAAAAGACTCATTCTTTGCTCTATTGGAAAATAAAACTTTGTGGTTGTCATTGACTTTTTCAGTTCAAGGTGTGAGTGAGTTATCACCTGGTCACCAATGACGTGAATCTTGCCTTGGGAGTATTGGTTATAGCTGTGTATTTCCTAAGACAAGTTAAAAATTATGGTGTCCCTTTTATTTGCCACCTAAATGGCAACAGTATGGGCCTAGAATTCCACAAAGTGTCATGCTTCAGTAATCACTGTGGTCAGTGACCCAGATCTCAGATCACATTTCCTCGAGACGAAGATATTCTTCTGAGCCTAAAGTTTTAAAAAATAGTTCCATTTTGCCAGTGAGTTCTTCATACCTGTTCCTTTGCTCAACCCCTGCTATGTTAAATCTAAGGCCTGATCCTGATTAATTTGCCCTGTGTGAATTTCAATGCCTCAGTTTCCCTGTTTTAAAAATAAGCTCACATCTGTTGGAAACTGGTTTGCACATTCTCCTTTCTAATGGATTGGAGCTCTAGGGGATTGGAGCCATACATCTTAGCCAGTTATGGGACTCTGCTTAAGGTGATGGTGAAATAGAATGATTACTCCTGATCCAGATTGTGGGGCTTAGGGAGGAGGAGATGGTGAGAAGGTTCCTGCTTTGGAGACAAGATAGGAACCTAAGGAGGAGGGAACTGCCCCTCTACAGTGGTGTGGCCAGTCTGTGGTCAGAAAGTGACACTTCCACTCCCATCTTTGGAATATCATTGCTCACTTAGAATCAAACAATGAAAACAAACAAAAGCAAAGCGATTATTTGAACATATACAAGAAAGGAGTCTGGAATCACATTCTTCACTCACACCTGCAATCCCAGCACTCTGGGAGGCTGAGGCGGGTGGATCATTTGAGCTCAGGAGCTTGAGATCAGCCTAAGCAAGAATGAGACCCCTCCCACCTCTACTAAAAATAGAAACAGAAAAAAAAAAACCCCAAAAAAAACAGCTGGGCATGGTGGTGAGCACTTGTTATCCCAGCTACTTGGGAGACTGAGGCAGGAGGATTGCTTGAGCCTAAGAGTTTGAGGTTTCTGACACCAGGGCACTTTACCCAGGGTGACTGAGTGAGACTCTGCCTCAAAAATAAAAAGGGAGGGGCATTAAACACAGGATGTACAGCTCCATGTGCAGGCACCCTGCCAAGTAGTACAGGTGCTAATCCTTCTGTAACCTTAGGAAGTGGACGCTGTCATTCCCATCATCCCTGGTTAGTGATAAAAAATGTAAGACTTGGGTTAAATCGCTTGCCCAAGGTCATGAACCTTAATTTGAGCTGACTTGTGTTATTCTAACACCTTTGCTTATAAGAGGCATTCTAAGCATCAGCTGTAGCCAACAAAGGCTCATAGGTGAACACTGGAGGCAGAGAGCCCCCAAATTCATGATCACCTGGGGGCTATCTCAACTATGAAAATCAGAGCCTGATACCCTTAAACATTCCTGACTTTCTTCACTCAGCCCTGTTTTACTACTGATGCTCTGTTTACTAAGCATGCAGCTGGCAGAGATTTGCCTTCAGGTTTTGTTTTATTAGGGAAAGATGTCACAGGGTGTTCAGCCTGCCTGATAGGTGGGTGCTTCTAATCTGGTCCATGACTATCCAAGCCTAGAGATGCCAGGCCCCCCTGATGTGGCAGGGGTGGATCAGCCTCTTTGATTTCATTGCCTTGAAAGAATAGACAGGGCCAGGTGCAGTGGCTCATGACTATAATCCCTACACTCTGGGAGGCTGAGGAAGGAGGATCCCTTGAGCTCAGGATTTCTAGATCAGCTTGAGCAAGAGCAAGATCCTGATTCCACTAAAAATGGAAAAATTTTCCAGGCTTTGTGGTAGTTGCCTGCATTCCCAGGTACTCAGAAGACTGAGGCAGGAGGATCACTTGAATCGAGGAGTTTGAGGTTGCTATGAGCTCGGCTAATGCTAGGGCACTCTACTCTGGCAACAGAGTGAGGTTCTCGCAGAGAAAGAGAGAAAGAGAGAAAGAGAGAGAGAGAGAGAGAGAGAGAGAGAGAGAGAGAGACCGAGACCCACCAAATGCTCAGTGTAAAGGTCTGGACAATTTCCCCCTCTTTTAGGCAGGTGGCAGCCTGAGTGACCAGGTGTCCCAAGGGAAAGGACATTGACCGGGAAGCTGGAATGTGACTGCCCCATCGCGCCTGCCTCCCTCTAGTGGCAGCTTCCGGGATAGCAGGCGAGTGTAGATTGTAAATCACACCACATCCTGCCCAGGTGCAAAATCCTCCCAGCGTCTCTGATCACTTGAAATAAAACCCAACTATTTACCAGGCTCCGCGACATCACGCACTCCTTGTACCCTGCATGCCTCTCTGACCACGTCATCTTTGTTCTTCTCCCGGTGTTTCCACTTTTATTCTGACTTCAAACATGGCAAACCGAGATTCCCCGAAGTATCCTTGCACTTGTTTTGTATTCTCTGAAGTCCCCTCCCCTCAGACTCTTCAAGCCCAGCTTCTGCTCCTCATTCAGGGTTTAGCTTCAATACCGTCTCCTCCAAGGAGTCTTCTCCGAACACTCAATCTGCAGGAACTCTTTTTCTTCACTGCATGGCCATATTTTAGGAGGTCTTCATGGTACTCGAAACTATCCAAAATTCTCTTGTTTATCTTTGTGTGTACTTCTCTTGCAACCTAAATGACCCCTCTATGAAGGACCACTCCTTGCTTTCCTCAACTCTGCAGCGCCCTGGCTTACATGACAGCCTGATACAGAACAAGACTCCACATGTTATTTAGCAAAGAATCGATCCCACCGCTCTCCCCCAGACATCGTGGCCGATGGGATTATTCAACTGTGGCACTTTCCCCTTCATCTACTGAGACCACTATTGCCTGGAGAGCCTGAACTTGCTCTGTCTTTAAAAGTGAATTCCAGACAGAATCCAGAGCTACAAGGTATCATGTAGAAAGAAAACACAGAGATGATATTTAAGGAAGAATATTCTTACAGTAGTGCAAGAAAAATATCAATGGGAAATTGATTCCAAAGTTACACATAAGACCCAAAAGCCAATAAAGAAAGGATTGATAAATCTGGCAGTCAAAGTATTAAGGGTTTGTATATATAGCACAGTAAACCAAGTTAAAAGACAAATGAAATATTGGATGATAGGACTTGCAAATCAACTGACTACCGTTTAATAACCTTAATTTTGAAATAACAACCAAAAAACAACCGTATAGAAGAAAAAGAACATTCCATATAAGCAAATGTTTCATATACTACAGATCTCCAGTGAGACTATGGAAAGGCAGTTAACCTCACTTATAATCAAGAAAATAAAAATGAACATAGGACTCTTTCCTACTAGATTATAACAGAAAAGAATCAGTCTCTCTGGGAAATAACCATTGTTACCATTAGGGAAAGAGTGTACGTGGGTGCTGCCCTTCTGAAAGGCAATATGTCAGTACCTACCAAAATTTATAGTGTACGTGTAGAATAATTTTTCACAGTTAGGTGTTGAGAGTAGTTGACATTTCTTTGAATATGAGTGAGATTAAGTACTTCTCATGTTAACTACCCATCTGTATATTTTCCTATTCTGAACTTACCTGCTTATGGCCTTTACCTGCTTTTCTACCATTCAGTTGTTAGCTGAAAAAAGATTTGGGGATGAAGAGAAACACAAAAGAAGCCCCTGAAATTTATGTCATCACACAAAAGCTACTGAACTCCGTCACTTCACTTTCAATGTCCAAGCCACTAGAACCAATAATATAATTACAATCATTCCTTAGCATGGACCCCACCCTAGGAACTTGCAATCCCTTATAACTTGCTAAAAGGATGAAATAATTGCATTCAAATTAAAAAATAAAATTGATCATGCATTCTTTAATTCAATTTGCAAACATTTATTGGCTACCTACATTTGCCAGGGACTGTTTAAGTACCTTGTCTTCAACCCTTTTGCCTGCTCTTACCTATAAAATATGTACAACAGTCTGTCAGAGAAATCAAAGCCCACCACAGGAAAGATGCCCAAATCTTCCTTCCAAGCAAGAAGGAAAATTGTGTTATTAAAATTTAAGAAGCAGAATCTTGAAACTTGAAAATTTTCCATCCTGTTAAGTTAAAAAAGAAACAAAACTTGGGTAGTGCCTATGGCTCAAAGGATTAGGGCACTGGCCTCATCTACCAGAGGTGACGGGTTCAAACCCGGCCCCGGCCCAAAACAGAAACAAAAAAAAAAACAAACAAACAACAACAAAAAAGAAATAAAACTTAACAAAATTCTGGGTATATTATTGCTTTTTTTTTTTTAACCAACATTTGCTAAAATATTATTTATATATGCACACATTCATATAGGCATGTTTATGTAAATGAATCTGGATAGGAAATGTTCTAGAAGACGATACTCAAAACATTTTACTCAAAAGGTAAAATTTCTGGTTATTTTCATTTCTTTTTGACTTGTTTTTTATTTTCTAAATTGCTACTACTAATGCATACTACCCCAATAAACTAAGAAAAGAAGAAAACTTCCTTGCACAATAGTTGAAACTGTTTTCTGTAAACAACTGTCTCAGTGTTCCTTTCCTAACCTTACGAATTGGACAGTACTTTTTAAAAGTTACTAAAACTGCTGTAAGCCTTAGTTTCTTCAGCCGAAAATAGTGTTAATGAGTAATAATTACTGTTGTGGGCTCCTGGTTTGGGTTGCAAGAGATCATGTTAGCAAAGCCCTTAGTACACAGCTTTGCACATAGTAAATACTATCAATGTTAGCGTGTTTCTGTTTTCTTCTCCTCTTAAATGGACAAATGGTTAAAGCCAGCTAAACATTAGGGAGTCTATAAAAGCCATAACTGTACATGCAGGGGTTTCTAGGATGGCCCCAGTTTCAGATATTTCATCCTCCTGCCAGACCACACGTACTGATTTAAATTTAGGAGTCAGGATTTTCATCAGGCTCATATTTCTTTGTCGTCTTATCATGAGCGTCTAACAGTTTTGAGCACCTGCTATGTGTTTTCATTCTTCTGAAATAAGAAAAATAATAGCTCTGCGAGTCCAACACACAGTTATCTGCAGTTTTAAGCTTCATCTGTGGCCAGAGTCTGTTATGCAGTTAACTTGGGTGTTATCTGCCTTTCGTAATGGATAGGCCACTTCAACTAATTAGAATGAGATAAGAAAATTATGTTATTAAAATTTAAAGTGAAGAATCTTGAAAACTTGAAAATTCTCTATGTATTGTTAAGATAAAAAAAAAAAAGCTAACAAAATTCTATGTGATTTATAGTTTTTACCCACTATATTTACCCATAATATTGTTAAATATTATATATGTGTACAATTCATACACACATACATTCACATATGCATATTTATGAGTATGTATTTTTCAACCCCAGTGATATTAAAGATTAAATGGTAAAACATAAGGAGAAATTCTAAATATATTTTATAAAGAGAATGTAATACTGATAGTACAAATAGATAAAATTACAGGGCACAATGGCTCACACCTGTAATCCCAGCACTGTGGGAGGCCAAAGTTTGTAGATCACCTGAGCTCAGGAGTTTGAGACCAGCCTGGGCAAGACTGTGCTGCCATCTCTACTAAAAATAGGAAAAAAATAGCCAGGCATTGTAGTGGGTGCCTGTAGTCCCAGCTACTCAGGAGGCTGAGGCAAGAGGGCTGCTTGAGTCCAAGAGTTTGAGATTGCTGTGAGCTATGACACCAGGGCACTCAACCCAAGGCAACAGAGTGAGACTCTGCCTCAAAAAAAAAATTGGTAAAATTGCACCCCAAAAGAGAACTGCATACAGGCCACTCATTCACACTAAGGAATATTTGTGTGAAAATTTTCAATAAGATAATAGCAAACAGAATCCAATAGCACATTAAAAATATAAATTCCATGAGTACTTTTTTGAGGAATGCAGAGTTGGTTTAATATTAGAAGTTATAATTATATAATTCATCATACGTGTATTAATAGATGTAAGAGAAAAATTATATGATTATTTTTACATGTGCCAAATCCCATTATACTTTATCATAAAATACTATAAAAAATAAATAAGACCTGACAGATACTTCTCAACATATTTAAAACGCACATATATAACATTAACAACAAAGCTAGAGACATTTTAGAAGAATGTTGTCCACTATTTTTACACAAAGACACCCATTAAATAAATGCTATCAATTAACATTTTGTTGGAAGTATTGGTCAATCAAAGTAGCTTTTAAGAAAAAGCAATTGGAGGTGCATGAATTAGAAAAAAAGAGATAATACTCTACTTATTTGCAGATGAAATAATTACACATCTGGAAAATTCAAGAGATACAACTACAAAAAAAAAAAAATTAAAAGACGATAGAAGAATCTAGAAAAGAGCAGGTTATAAAATGAAACACACAAAACCTAACAGTTTTCAGATATTCAAACAAAAATCTGAAGATAAAACAGAAGAAAAAACTCATTCACATGATGGGAAAATGAAAAGATCTAACTATAAATTTCATAATCAGTTTTCTGTTAAAGAAAACTCTTGGAAGACCCCAAACAGGCTTGAGCAAAAGAGGCAGCATCACACAGATGCTACTTTTCCCTGTGTTAACTTACAATGTGGTGAGATCTCAATAAAATGCCCCCGATTTTTTTTTTTTCTAGACAAGTTAATTATAAAATTTACTTGGAAGTGGAAACAAACAAGAGCCAGGAAAAGCCAGGAAGAGGAAAGCTAAGAAGGAGGCCGGCCCTATTATGTGCTAAGACTCACAGCGAGCTTTATAAACATGAAGTGTGGTATTGGGGCATAAGGACACAGACAAACCACGCAACCGGAGAGCCACTACAGCCACGGGCACAATCATAGCTGCACATTCAGTAGATGGTGAAGGTGCCTTTTGAAATCAGCAGAGAAGAGAGAAACTTTTCTTAAGTGGTTAGTCATATAAAAAATGAAAGTGAATCTGCTTCTCACACAATACACAAGGATAAATTCTAGATGGATAAGAGATCTAAGAGTAAAAACTGAAAGTGTACAAGTACTAGATAAAATCATGAGTGAATTCCATCATAACTTCGGTTGGGCAAGTTTTTGTTAACTGTTGTTCAAAGTTCAGAAGACTGTAAGGTCAAATGATTAAAGTATAAAAAGAAAAAGATTTCGTATGGATAAAGATACCATAGCAAAGAGAAAAAATGATACACTGAGAAAAAAAATACACTGAATATAGTAACAAATTGTGTCAATAAATCTCCCTAACATATATCAACCTCCCTATAAATTTGTAGAAAATAGACTAGAGAAAAAAAAAGTTCACAGAAATTCAAACGAATCCAAACTATATTAATAGTTGCTCAACTTTATTCATTAAAAGCAATCTACTTCAGATTGAAATGTGATTTATCTTTTTCTTTTTCTTTTTTTTTTTTAATTTATTAAATAATAGCTGTGTACATTAATGCGATCATGGGGCACCATACACCGGTTTTATAGACCATTTGACATATTTTCATCACACTGGTTAACATAGCCTTCCTGGCATTTTCTTAGTTATTGTGTTAAGACATTTATATTCTACATTTACTAAGTTTCACATATACCCTTATAAGCCGGCTACTTTTAGAGACGGGGGTCTCTCTCTTGCTCAGGCTTGTCTTGAACCCATGAGCTCAGGTAATCCAGAGTCGGCCTCCCAGAGTGTTGGGATTACAGGTGTGAGCCACTGTTGCCTGGCTTTACTATTTTTTCTAATCTTTTTTTTTTTTTTAGTTATTTTAATTTTCTTATTTTTTAAATTAAATTCTCACTTTAGGCTATTTTTTAACCTCCACAAAGTTTCATGTTTTTACTCATCTCTGACTCATGGTCCCTTGCTTTCCTCTTGTCTGAAATGAGTTTGTTTTTCTTTTTTTTTCTTTCTTTTTTTTTTTTTTTTTTTTGAGACGGAGCCACAAGCTGTCACCCTGGGTAGAGTGCTGTGGCATTGCAGCTCACAGCAACCTCCAACTCCTGGGCTCAAGCAATTCTCTTGCCTCTGCCTCCCAAGTAGCTGGGACTACAGGCGCCCGCCACAACACCCAGCTATTTTTTGGTTGCAGCCGTCATTGTTGTTTGGCAGGCCCAGGCTGGATTCGAGCCTGCCAGCTCAGGTGTATGTGGCTGGCGCCTTAGTCACTTGAGCCACAGGCGCTGAGCCTGAACTGAGTTTTAATAAATGCTCTGGGCAGAAACTCAGGACAGTTGTGAGACTCATATTGTTGATTTTTCTTCTCTCATTGTTTCTCTTATATAATATCTAAAAAAAAGAAAATCATTTTATACATTATATCCAGTTTTTAATTTGTTTCTGGTGAAAGCACAATTACAGTATCTTAACAGGGTAATGATATTACAATTTTGCTTATTATATCCCAGGTGCAGACTATTAAATTTTCTACAATATATTTTCCAGTGGTTTCACTACTTTTAGATTTGCTTCTTACTGAGAATGCATTCTAAATCTCAGTATAATTCTATAAGTTATATGTTTTAATGTCTGAGTGTATTGCCTACCTTGCACAGAACACATTAAATTGGAAACAAACAAGAATGTGTCGAAAATATGAAGTTCTGTTTCTGCTTAATTTGCAGAAAGCTGGAAAGACTATGATGTCCACCATTACAGTTATAAGACAGATCAGGAAAATCTGCCAAACAATAATAATTAGTTTGTGTTTAACAGAGAGCTGAGGTTTGTAGGCCTATCATCTAGCCTAAAGTCCAAGGGAAGAATGGATCATTTAAGGAGAGAGGTATCAAAGCAAAAGCTGCAGAAAAGTTAAACAGACAAGGTAGATTTTAATCAAAGCTGCTGCAATAGGAGACAGAGGCTATAACTCAGTCAGAAGTCAGCTCCACTAAAACAAGAGGCAGGATGGTTTCTAAGCGCTGGAGTAAGCAAGTAGGGAAGTAATAGGCCATCTGTGTGGCTTACTGACTTTTTCTAAATCTGTATAGCAGGAGGTAGTTTTGCAACTTGGAGCATGGGGCCCACTAAAATTATTCTGTACCCTCTTACAAAGACTGGAGGATAGGGTGCTATTTTCCTTGATGATAATGTTTCAAAGGTAGGGTGGCCAGGTCCTTGAGAACAAAAGGCATTCCTGGGTTATAAAACTGGCAAAACAAGAGGTTTTAGAAAGATTTACACCTCAAAGAGACAGAAAAAGAATTCACAATGACAAGTGTTTTCAGAGTATATGCCCTAAGAAAAGGGAGGTCAGAGGCCCAGTGTCGGGAAGAAAGCAATTTAAAGTTTTGTTAGTGGAGGGTAATAGTAGAACCATCTTGGTCAGATGGGAAGTGATAAGCACTTGCTTACCTAGGGCAGACAGGAAGGGTCATTAAGAGCTGGGAAAACTTTAGGTAAAATTGTCAGTACATTGCAGAAAACCACTAGGAGCCACAGACATGGCAAAGGGTGGAGGGATGGAGAAGGAGACTGATTTCCACTCGCAGGCTCTTCTCTATGGACCTAGGTAGATGCTCATGAGAATGAGGGCCAGACAGGAGACCACACAAAACTCCCTATGGTTTTGTTAGAGTAGGTAGGAGGCAGGGCTGAGACCAGACTGAGGGGCTTGATGACTGGGTGCAGTGGCTACAGTAAACAACTCTCAGGCAGAAGCTAAGGAGAGGGCAGCTGCCAGCCACAATCGAGAGGCAGGGTCAACTGCCTGGTCGGCGATCTCTGCCAACCTACAGGGACCTTGGACGATTACAAGCCATTTACATTGCAGCTTTCAAATTTCTCTATCTTTGAAACCATTTTGACAGTTCTGAGACAATTATATAAGGTATATAAATGGCAAGGAACCCAAATCTAGGAAATTCTTAGTAAAAACCAACTCATTAGCCTGGGATTTCCTCCCCTTGATTAGTAAGATTTCAAAAGATCAGAAACCACTTCTTTCCAGTGCAGCGGCTCTGTCAAGCCTGCTCACTCTCTCAGAGAGTGCATTCTCAATTTCAATTTAAAAAGCTGCTCACTTGGCTTACGTGGTATATCCTGAAATTCTATCCTCCCAGTGATCACCAAGAACCAGGGAAAACCTGCACTTGGGGGCTGCTAACGGTCTGGGCTTGAGGGTGAGCAGTGGTAGTGCCTGTGGGCAAGGAAGGAAATTACCAGTATTCTAACCTTTCTTCCCTATCAAGTAAAACCCTCAAGCTCTTGGCAAAAGACAACAAACCCTATTGCCATCAGTCACAGAAGAGCTGTAGGAAAAGAACAGGGGGGAAAAATTACTTCTGGGGCTCAGACAAATTAACACCCTGGAACTTTCTAGCTAGGAAAGGGGCATGATTATGGAGAAGGTCCCACCTTTAAGAGCCAGTAATCCAAACTCTGTGTACAATCTCTTCTGACTATGTATGTTGTCATAGTTGAAGAATTAAATTCTATATAGCTTTTACTTTTCTTACAAAAATGGCCTAATGTAGATAAAGAATCCAGTACATATAAAGTCCTTTACTAAATGCAAATTTTGGAAAAAATACACAAAGGTTGTGAATATGAAAGATTTGTAAATTTTCTTTCTCTTCCTTTCCCTGCTTCTGAATGAGAATCCTGAAAAACAATGCCATAGAATCTTATTATGCTGTTTTAATTGAAATCTATTCATCTATGAAGGCAACCTCACAGCATAGCCCCAGGATCATCATCATCATACTATTGGAGATGATTGATATTGTTCAACAGATGTTATAACCCCATCGTATAGCTTTGATTTAATTTATTCTTCTAGAATCACACTGTTCTTTATACTGCTATGTTTCATATTATTACAATATAAAAGGGGCTTTGTGATTAAGAAAACTCTTAAAACCACAGGGATCTGGCACAAGTCTTCTAATCACTGGATCTGGGGATGCCCAAAGGTAGTTTAAGTCACGTCCCCTGGTGCTTGTTAATTTAAAGACTCTAGTCAGGCTTCAGAGAGAATAATCATAATATCAGTATCAATGATATCAGTATCAACAACTGCAATAGGTAAAACATGAAACCCTATTACATTTGTACAAGTTACAATGATGCTTTTACTTTACATAAGTGCTTTCTGAGATTTAGAAAATGTTAATAACTTATTCAAGATCGCACAGTAAATAAGATGCTAGAATTCACATCTAGGATTACTTACAAAGACCATGATCTAAGTTCTTCTCTTTTTTTTCTTTGCAAATGTGTCATTGATTTTACAATTAAAGAACAGTACAAGTCTTTTCAATCTGCCATTGTATTTCAGAATTCCCAGGAGTATTTTTTTAAAAGATACAGATTCTTGGGTCTTGTTATAATACCTCTTTCCTCGATGTGCTTAATCAGAATTTTTTTCTAGGTATCCCTCTGGAGTATGTATTTTAAAACATACTAATTGAAACCCTAAATAATACATATACTTAGTAAATGTGAGTGTCTCCATGGTGACTGCCTCCAGTGAATGTTGCTGTCTAGCACTTCATTAATAAATTTGATGGGCAGTAGACCTGGGGTAGCTTTTGAGGTTCTGTGCTAGTCCCTTAAGTATGGCAGTTTTCAGAATAGCATTTTAAGTTTTCCCCATCTCCAAGCTATTGCAATGATTCCAACAAAACAGTCATTTTTTGTTAGTGGTGTTGATATCTGCCATTGTTGTCTGGCTTTTTTTTTTTTTTTCCTGTGAGAACATTTAAGATCTACTATCTTAGCAAACTCCAAGTGTACAATCCTATATACTTAGCTATAGTCTTCATGCTGTACACTATATCTCTAGAATTTGTTCAACCTACATAACTGAAACTTTGTATTCTTTGACCAACATTTCCTCACTTCCTCCATTCCCCTTTCTCTAATAGCCACTATTATGCTCTTGGTTTCTAGGAATTTGACTTTTTTAGATTCTTATATTCCACACATAAGTGAGATTATACAGTATTTGTTCTTCTGTGTCTGGCTTATCTCATTTAGCATATGGTCCTCCACGTTCATCCATCTGATCACAAGTGGCAGGATTTCCTTCTTTTTGAAGGCGTAATAATATTCCATTCTACACACATACTACAACTTCTTCATCCATTCATCAGTTGATGGATAGTCAGGTTGTTTTTCTGTCTTGGCTATTGTGAATAGTGTTGCAATAGCATAGGAGTACAGTTATGCCTTTCAAATAGTGACTTGTTTTCTTTGGCTATATACCCAGAAGAGGGATTATCATATGCTAATTTCTATTTTTAATTGTTTGAGAAACCTTTATGCTGTTTTACATAATGGATGTACCGATTTGTTTCTCTCCAACAGTGTAACAGGGCTCCATTTTCTTTCTAATACCTTTAACCTTTCTGGTTTGGGGGAGGGTTTAGGGTTTTATTGTTGTTGTTTGTTTTGGTTTTTGGTAATAGGTGTGAGGTGATATCTCACTGTGGTTTGGGTTTGCATTGCCCTGTTGGTCAGTAATGTTGAGCACCTTCTCTATATCTAGTTTCTATTTGTATGTCTTTCTTGGAAAAATTTTTATTGGCGTCCTTTGCCCATCCATTGTTTAATCTGGTTCTTCCTTGTGTGTTTTGGATATTAACCCATTTTATGATTTTAATGATATGGCTTGCAAATATTTCCCCCTATTTAAACAGGTTGTGCCTTCACTCTGCTGATGGTTTGCTTTGCTGTGCAGAGCCTTTTAATTTGATATAGTCTATTTTTGTCTCTGATGCTTGTGTTTTTGATGTCGTTGCCAAAGCCAATGTAAAGGAACTTTTCTTCTATGTTTTCTTCTAGGACTTTTGTTTCAGATTTTAAGTCTTTAATCCATGAGAAGTTGATTTTTAGCTGCTACAGCTGATTCTGGCCAGAGGCACCATTTTTTATCAGAGCTGTGACTGACATCTGCCATCTTTATCAGGCCTCGAATCCCCTATTCTACAGGAAGGTTTCCTGCCTCAGAAAACACTTAAGCCAATGTAAAAACTAAAACCTTCTGCAGAATACGGGAAAACCAGGTAGAAAATGGATGAGTAAGAAAATGACAAAGACAATTACTTTGACCTCCCGTAGAAAATACTGTTAGTTAAAAAGATAAATAAACTTCAATTTATGTATTTACTTATCAATAAAGGTGATGATCACCATTTTCACTAAGCATGTGTTATATGGTTTACTCTCTGCTGGATGATGAAAAATAGAAGATGGCAGATGAAAGTCTGTACTAATCTTTTTTTTTTTTTTTTTAGAGACTAAGTCTTGCTTTGTTGCCCTTGGTAGAGTGCGATGGCATCACAGCTCATAGCAACCTCCAGCTCTTGGGCTTAGGCCATTCTCTTGCCTCAGCCTCCCGAGTAGCTGGGACTACAGACACCGGCCATAATGCCCACCTATTTTTTTGTTGCAGTTTGGCCAGGGCCATGTTAGAACCTGCCACCCTCAGTATATGGGGCCACTGCCCTACCCACTGAGCCACAGGCACCGCCCTGTTCTAATATTTTAATAATTCATATTTGAATAGCATTTCACAACTTTATGAACATTTTTACCCACATTTTTTATCCACCCTTTTGGTAGGTAGGCTAATAAGTTTTTTCTCTTCATTTTAACAAACTGCTGTTACTCACTGAATACATTTTGAATGCATCTAGAAATGACTAAATAAGGATTTAGGATTCTCATCCATGGTCTCATATCTTTGAATTATCCAAGTAAGTCTTCCAGATAGAATCATTAGCTTTCATTTTTTGTGTATTCTACAAATTTGTCTACAATTATTCCTCTTCTTCTGTTAAATTCTTTCCTTACAGTCCTATTTATCCCTGTATCCTTAGCTTTTAATGTAGTATCCTTGAATAAATAAATATACTATATTACTCCTATATTTAGGAGCTTCTAATCTTTTATTGGAACAATAACTTCAGAAAAGAAGTACATCAGAATACAGGACAATGTACTCACAAAATCAAGTAATGTAATTATTTTTATTAATTGTTTAATATATTTAAAATTTAAAAAGCATTTGAATAGCAGTGGTAGGCAGAATTTTTTATATGCCCCCCTTAAACATGCCCCACTAGATCCCAGTGAATATGGTAAAATGCTGCTCCCGTGCTTATGGGACTTTAACATAGATAGGACTGTTATCCAAATGGGTCTGATAGAATCACATAAAATTGTGAAGGCAGAGCTCTTTCTCCAGCTGATGATAGAAGTCAGAGAGATCTGATGCAGGAGAAGGATTCCACATACTCTTGTTGCCTTGAAGAGGGCCATGCGAGAAAGAACGCAGGCAAGACCTGAGAGAGGTCCTCAGGTGATGGAGACCTCAGACAACAGCTGCATGGAAGTACATCCACTAGCAAGCGGAATTACCCCAGAAGAAGATTCTTTCCCAGAGCCTACAGATGGGGAAAGAATTTTATGCCATGTAAGATCCTGAGCACAGTCAAATCTGCCTGTACTTCTGACTTAGAGAACTGTGAGATGACAAATTGACTTTATTTTAAGCAACTAAACAAGAGCAATTAAGCAAGACCCCATTTCCACTAAAAATGGAAAAATTAGCTGGGTGTGATCATGCAATCTTGCAACTCAGGAGGTTGAAGCAAGAGGATTGCTTGACCCCAGGAATTTGAGATTTCTGTGAGCTGTGATGTCACAGCCCTCTACCCAGGTCAAAGAAAAAGTCTCCATTTCAAACTCAACTAAATCGCTGCCTTAATTCCATCTGCTATCTTAATTATCTATTGCCATGTAATCTCACATGTTCATAGATTTTAGGAATTAGAATATAGACATCTTTGAAAGAGCATTATTCTGCCTACCAGATGATATTAGTATTTGTTTTAAGGTATTTTGTTCAGACAATGAATTGTGCAGAAACTAGCCTTGGTAAAATATTAGCTATACTTTATTTTTATTTATGGGAGAGATATTTACTTATGAGGCAATATTTTTTCTATAAAAAGAAATGTTTTAAAAAATGATGGTCCTTAAATATTTTGAATGCTTAAATGTGCTAAGATTTATCATGCTGCAAAAGATCCTGTTTATGAGAATCATGATGAGGGGATTTATAACAACAATGACAATTTTTAAAGGGTATACATCTTTATTGTTTGAGAAATATTTTCCCAGATATTACCCCATTTATTTATGACATCTGAGAAGATTGTGTCAACTCTCTTGGTCTGTGTCTCTCTCCTTTCTCAGAACCATTTTGAAGATGTTTTTATTAAAGCTTTTATAAAAGTGTGTTTTGATAATTCATTTCATAGTCATTATTCATGCAAGGCCATCTCTATTCACAATGCTTGGATAGTCCTGGTGCTATCCGTGCTAATGTGTTACTGATAATGAATGCATCTTGAGTAAATTAATCATCATTTACCCATAGAGAAAGAATAAGAAGACTTGTGATGTTTGAGGTCAGCATTACAGAACATGTTCCTCTGTTTCAGATTAAAATCTGAAGTGAACATATTTGGTGATTAAGATTTAGCTAAAGTTTAAAAAAAATCGTTATCAAATAATATGACCACTTTTGTGATAAATTCATGTCAAAATCTAAATTTGTTCAAGCTAAATAATGTTCAGTTAAATAATGTATCTTCTTATATGATATAGATTTATATTTTATGTTAATTAATGTTATGCAGACACAAATATTTAGTCATATACATGAATATTCATTCCCATGTATGCATAATATAAATATGCATAAATATTTGTGCACATGTCAATTTTTCTGAGAGGTTTAGTTTGTAAGGGCCACATGTAAGTCCATTTCAGCAAATGCCATCAAAATTTTTGAAGTATAGTGTTAAAAAATGATGTAGCTTTTTGCAGGAGCACAAATGAAATTATTTTTTCTTTTAACATTTTTAAAAAGATACAAATGACATATAAAAGGAATACATATTTAGGCTCAGCGCCTGTACCACAGTGGTTACAGCACCATCCACATACACTGAGACTGGCAGGTTTGAACCCAGCTTGGGCCAGCTAAGCAATAATGACAACTGCAACAGAAAAATAGCCAGGCATTGTGGCAGGTGCCTGTAGTCCCAGCTGCTTGGGGGCTGATGCAAGAGAATCGTTTAAGCCCAAGAGTTAGAGGTTGCTGTGAGTTGTGATGCCAGGGCACTCTGCCAAGGGTGACATACTGAGATTGTCTCAAAAAAAAAAAAAAATGGTATACATATTTAATGTATACATCTTGACAAGTCTGAAGCTAAGTATAAACCTGTGACACTATCATCAAAAGGAAAAGGTTGTTTTTTTTTTTTGAGACAGAGTCTCAGTATATCACCCTCCATAGAGTGCAATGGCATCACAGCTCACAGCAACCTTAAACTCTTGGGCTTAAGCGAGTCTCTTGCCTCAGCCTCCCAGGTAGCTGGGACTACAGGTGCCCACTACAATGCCCAGCTTTTTTTTGGTTATAGTCATTGTTGTTTGGCAGGCCCGGGCTGTGTTGGAACCCACCAGCCTCTGTGCATGTGGCTGCCACCCTAGCTGCTGAACTACAGGCGCTGGGCCTAAAGGAAAATTTTTTTTTTTTCAGTTTTTGACCAGGGCTGGGTTTGAACCCTCTACCTCTGGCATATGGGGCCAGCGCCCTACTCCTTTGAGCCACGGGCACCGCCCCAAAAGGAAATATTTTTAACAATAATTTCTTTCTATTACATATTCCTTAGAAAAACAATGAAAACAAAAACAAAATTTTCTACATAATCACGTTTTTTGCTTAATTTTGTCTCTCTCTCTTTTTTAAATGAAACATCATTATTATTACCTATGTGTCCTGCTACTTCCTCTTCCCACAAGATCCTGGCAGATCATTTTTCCACAGGTTTAATATTTTTCTATTCTTATAATATGAAAGTACAGAGAATGCTTATGGCTACTCTTTCATCTCTTTCACATTTTTTATCCTGAATAGATATTTTAATGCCTTATGATGACAAGAAAATTTAAGCTATCATCTATCTGTAACCTCATATACAAGTCATTCCTTAACTTTTCTTTCTTTTTAATGTTGAGACAAAAACAATGGAGTAAATGAAAGTCACTGGACCAGGAGGGCTTGATTTTAGATTGAACTTTCTTTTTTTTTTTTTATTGTTGGGGATGCATTGAGGGTACAATAAGCCAGGTTACACTGATTGCATTTGTTAGGTAAAGTCCCTCTTGCAATCATGTCTTGCCCCCCGAAGGTGTGGCACACACCAAGGCCCCAACCCCCTCCCTCCTTCCCTCTCTCTGCTTTTCCTTCATCTGGTATTTTCTTATAAAGACA
>CAUYPK010001276.1:0-36465 GCA_963574355.1 Loris lydekkerianus
CTTGGGGGGGGGGGTGGTGTTGATCTATTCTGGTTATTCGTGTTACCAGAGTTTTTCCGCTAATTCTGCCACATGGTTATTTTACTTCCTTTGATTTTTTTCCCCCTAGGGCTTTATCAAGGGCCTATACAGTGTTGCGGCCTGGAAAACTGGAGCCCTGTCTGGTGTGGTGGGGCTCAGTGGTTCTGTCTTGTTTTCAGCTGGTTTCTGTTCGACCCTAGTGTAACATTTCCTCTGGGTTGAAGTCTCAGCTGCAGGGAAAAAACAGTGGTTAAGTCACCCTGCCCGCCCCCCTCTGGCACCAATTAGGAAAGGAAAATCAAACCTTCCTATAACTGCACCCTCAGGGCACCGCCTGAAAAGTCCTCAGTCTATTGGTTCAGTTCAGAAGGTCCAAATCAATTGTCTCAATCTGCACCTGTCTCAGGTGGGAGAGTTCAGTAGGTCTCTGGGGACTGGTTCTCAGGGGGCTGATGACAACTCTGCTATGGCTTACTCCAGTGCTGCGTGGAGTCAGGAGAAGCCACCTAGCTAATAGAGCAGTCTGGGATGGTTGTTGTCTCCTTCCCCTCTTTGTTACTCTGTCAGACCCAGTCACTGGTATCTCTGCAGATGGCTGACCCAGTTGCCTGTAATGAACAAATACTCCAGGGGCTTGCACCTGCCTGAATCGCAAGGAAATCTGCCAGGCCTCTGCAGTCCGCCGCTATCTAGCATGAGGAGGTGAGACCTGACATTCTTGGGTGCTTGATGAAGGTGTGTGTGGGGTGTTCACTCAGATTTAGCCCCGCCCCTGATTGATGTTGCTAACAGAACAGAACAGGACAGGACAGGACAACTCTGTGGAATTCTGTCTCTGTTTCTGCTAAATTCACCTGCAGAAGATAGGCTGTTATGAGTTCAAATGTCTTTGCTGCTGGAGGTGCGTATTCAGATGCTTTCTGGGTTTGTGAGCAGTGTCACAGAACAAAGCAAAAGCAAATCCTTTACTCCCGGGTGGCCTCCTCTGGTTGCCCAGGGAGACAGGGGGTGTGGCTTCAGAATATTTAGAAGTGAGCCGTTTTGCTGTTAAAAAAAAAAAAACGAAAACAAAAAAACGGCTATCAACCATTCACTGACCAGTTGCAGTTTATACTCTGTCTACACCCCTGGAGAGATCAGCCAGAGATCTGGACTACTGTGGGACAGGCCTCCAGATCTGAGGGTGGGGGCGAAGGTGAGTGCTCCGAGCCCAGCTGCTGCTGCTCCGCTGTCAGAAAACAGCCACCGCTCTGCTTCTCTGGGACCCGCTGCTCTGGAGCCAACCATTGGCTCCGCGCTTCCACACCCCAGAGGCAGCACAGTTCAGGCACTGAGCACCCCACAAGAGGTCCGCCAACAATCCGGACTTCTGGGGGGCAGGCCCCCAGATCCCCAAGTGGGAGTGGGAGGGGGTGCTGGGAGCTCAGCGCTGGAAGCCCTCACTCGGTTTTATGCCTGGTTGTGTTGCTGCCCAAGGAGGGCTGCTGCACCATGCTGCAGGGAAGTGCCACCAAGACACGGCTCCTCATCCTCGCTCATGTGCCTCTGTGCCACCACTGTCCAGTTGCAGCTCAGGGACTGTCCGCTCCCCTGGAGGAATCGCCCAAGGATCCGACCTCCTGGGGGACAGGTCCCCAGGCCCCTGAGTGAGGGTGGGGAGGAAGCGCTGTGAGGTCAGCACTTCAAACAGGGAAGTTAGAGTTTCACTCAGTTTTATGTCTAGCCCTATGGCTGGTCAAAGAGGGCTGGTGCACCCCATCACAGGGAAGTGCCGCCGTGGCGTGACTTCCCCTCGGGTGCATGTTCCTCACTCTCATACCTCAGAGTCAGCACTGGTCAGTCACTACTCGGGCTCTGTCCACATCCCTCCCCTTGATAAATCACCCAGGGATCTGAACTCCTGGGGGATAGACCTCCAGACCTCCGTGTGAGTGGAGGGGAGTGCTGGACTGCTGGGAAAGATATTCAAAGTTTTATGCAGTTTTATGCCTGGCAGGGGAGCACCATGGCACCCTAGTAGGGGAGGTAGGACTCGTTTTTAGAAGGTCGCTCCCGTGAAATGAAGTGGGAGGGCTTTTGATTTCTGCCCTTTTGTTTGTAGGGCTCTTAAGCCAGACTCGTGGGGGAGGGGGGACTCCCGTCTGCTTGGTGATGGATTTTGTACATTTTGTTTGCATCCTTGTGGTCTCAGCTCACCTCAGTGGTGTTGATGTGCATTCTTCAACCTTCTCTCTTGGTACAGCTCGAATCCTCCAGGTTACTTACTAAATTTCCATCCTTTAACTCTCCTTCTGGACGGGAACCTCTGTGGAAAGCTGGCTTCAGTCCGCCATCTTGTCTCCTCCCCCCTCTGCTCATTTGTTCATGGGGTACTACGAGCCGTTGTCATGGGAGAGGGGACTCCTGTCTGCTTGGTGATGGATTTTGTACCTTTTGTTTGTATCCTTGGGGTCGCAGCTCACCTCAGTGGGGTTGATGTGCATTCTTCAACCTTCTCTCTTGGTGCAGCTAAAATCTGCCAGGTTACTTGCTAAATTTCTGTCCTTTAACTCTCCTTCTGGACGGGAGCCTCTGTGGAAAGCTGGCTGCAGTCAGCCATCTTGTCTCCGCCCATCTAGGAAGTTCTTACCAGTCAGTAGGAGGAAGATGATCACTGCCTTGGAAAATGGGCAAGTGAAAATAACAGCATTTACACAATACTCACAAATGGTAAGTGAAAAGGCCCCGTAAGTGAGTGAAACAAAATTCCCCTTCAGTAGCAACAAAGAAAGGCAAAATAATCTTGGCAATAAAGATATTTGCACCAGATGGTTCAATGCAGCTCAATTCACAGTTGCCAAGTCATGGAAGAAGCTCAAGTGCCCATTGACCCATAAATGGATTAGTAAATTATAGTATATGTATACCATGGAATACTATGCAGCATTAAAAAAATGGAGACTTTACCTGTTTTATGTTTACATGGATGGAGCTGGAAAATATTCTTCTTAGTAAAGTATCTCAGGAATGGAAAAAAAAAATCCAATGTACTCAGTACTACTGTGAAACCAATTTATAATCACTCACACTTGCATATGAAAAATGAAACACAAGTATAGCCTAGGATGAAGGAGGGAAGGGGAGGGGAATGGGAGGGGAAGGGGGGTCAATAGAAGGAGAGGGATCACACCTATGGAGCATATTGCAAGTACAAGTTGGATCTATCAGGTGTAGAAGACAAATGTCTTAATGCTGTAATTGGGTAAATGAGGTGAAGGCTATTTTGATTAGTATAATGTAACCACTCCAATTTGTACCAATAATCAACACATTGAATCTCACAATGGCATAAAGGTATTCATGGTCTATGTACAAATGACTTAATAAAGAAAAGAAAGGCAAAATAAAACCAGTTACCATTTTTTTCTTTGTTTACAGAATATACAAAGATCTGTTAAAACTCTGGAGGGGCCTGAGCTAGGGGAGCCTGCTGTTGTGCTGTGGGAAGGGAACCCGGCTCCTCTTTCTGGAGTCCTGTGTGGCTGCGCTGGGCCCAGCCGGGGGAGGAGACTCAGGTGGACATCAGGGCTGTGATCAGGAGTGGCTGGTGAGATCCCACCAGGAAGGGAAGGGAGGGAAGAGGAGGGAAGGGGAGAGATGGGAAAGGGAGGGGAGGAGAGGGAAGGGGAGAGAAGGGAAGGAAGAAGCATTGAGCATGGAAAGCTGGCTGTTGGGGTACTATGCTGAAGGGTTTGGAAAGGTCCCCAGAGATGTTCCGATAGGGCGAGGGATCAGAACTTTAAGTCCTTGAAGCGTATACATTTTTTGGCTACATGAGTTGCTTTTGTACAGTTTGAGTCAAGGTACATCATCCAGATAGGGTGCATGGTACACATAGGTGTGGTAGGACCCATTCCCTCCATCCCCCCACCTGCTTGATTTCTGTTGAGTTCTCCTTCTGTAGGTGCATGAGTGTTGATTCATTAGTTCCAATTTAATAGTAAGAACATGGTGTTTATACTTTTCCATTTTTGCAAATGGTCTCCGGATCTATCCATTTTTGTTTTATGACTAAGTAGTACTACATGGAATATATATGCCATATTCTATCAATATACTCATGTATTCTTTTTTTTTGAGACAGAGTCACCCTTTGTAGAGTGCTGTGGCATCACAGCTCACAGCAACCTCCAGCTCTTGGGCTTAAGTGATTCTCTTGCCTCAGCCTCCCAAGTAGCTGGGACTACAGGAGCCCCCCACAGTACCTGTCTTCCTTTCAGAACTTTCTTTCTTTCTTTCTCTCCTACCTTCCTTTCTTCCTCTCTCCCTCCACCCCTCCCTCTCCTTCCTTCCTTCCTTCCTTCTTTCCTTCCTTCTTTCTTTCATTGTAGTTATTGTTTGGCAGGCTATGTATATTGATGGGCACTTGGGTAGATTCCACATCTTTGTGATTATTTGTGCACGTGTCTTTTTGATAAAATAGTTTATTTTCCTTTGGGTAAGTACCCAAGAGTGGGGATTCTTGGATCAAATGGTAGGTCTACTTTCAGTTCTTTGAGGTATCTCCAACTACTTTCCACAGAGATTATGCTAGTCTGCAACCCACCAAGAGTGTGTAAGTGTTCCTTTCTCTTCACGTTCATGACTGCATCTGTTGTTTTGGTATTTTTTGATAAAAGCTATTCTCATTGGGGTTAGATGACATTTCATTGTAGTTTTGATTTGCATTTCCCTGATTGTTATAGACACTGTCTACTGGCCTTTAGCCTATCTTCTTTTTAAAAGCTTCTGTTCATGTCTTTTCTGTACTTTATTATGTGATTATTTATTTTATTTTAGTTTTTTGATGATATTCATGAGTTCTTTGTAGATTCTGGTTGTCAGCTCATTATCAGATAGATAGCCTGCAAATACTTTCTCCTGTTCTGTAGGATGTCTATTCACTCTACTGATTGTTTCCTTGGCTGTGCAGAAGCTTTTTCATTTAGTAAATCCCATTTATTAATTTTTGTTATTGCCGTGATTGCCTTTGGGATCTTCTTCATAAATTCTTTGCCTAGGCCAATATCTGTAAGAGTTTTCCAAACATTTTCTTTAGAATTCTTATAGTTTTATGCCTTAGGTTTAAGTCTTTTATCTATCTTGAATTAATTTTTATGAGTGGCCAGAGATAAGGATCCTATTTCAATTTTCTACATGTGACTGTCCAGTTTTCCCAACATCATTTATTGAATGAGGATTCTTTCCCCCAGTGTTTGTTGTTAAAGATGAGATGGCAATATAAGGATGATTTTATAACTGGGTTCTCTGTTCTGATCCACTGGTCTATTTCTCTGTTTTCATGCTAGTACCATGCTGTTTTGTTTACTATATTCTTGTGGTATAGATTGACATCTGTTAAAGTGATGCCTCCCAATTTGTTCATTTTGTTTAAGGTTGCTTTGGCTATTTAGACTCTTCTGGTTCCCAATGAACCATAGAATTATTTTTTCTAGATCTGCAAAAAATGACATTGGCATTTAATGGTATTGCATATGTATGTTACTTTGGGTAATATAGACATTTTAACAATGTTGATTCTGCTGATCCATGAGCGTGATTTTTTTTCCTGTCTGTTAACATGCTCTACAGTTTTCTTCCTCAATGTCTTATTGTTGTCCATGTAAGGGTCTCTTGCCTCCTTGGGTAAATATATTCCTAGGTATTTTACTTTCTTTGTTGTTACTGTGAAGATTTTCAGTCATTGATTTTCAGCTTGACTGTTGTGTATAGTAAAGTTATCGACTTGTGTACATTGATTTGGTAACCTGAGACTTTGCTGAATTTATTTCTCAATTTCAGGAGTCTCTTGGAAGACTCTTTGGGGTTTTCTAAACAAAAGATCACATCATCAGTAAAGAGCAATAGTTTGACCTTTCTTTCTTTTTTTTTTTTTTAACTTTATTCAAATTAATATGAGGTTACATTGTTCTCACTTCTAGGGTAAAGTTCCATTGTAGAAGAGCCCCTCATGCACAGGGTGTGTTATATACCCTCACAATGTGCAATTAGATGAGATCCTACCTCATGCCCTCCCTCCTTCTGCCAAATGTTCTCCCACCCCTCCTCTGTCCCATTTCTCATTACCCCTGAACTGGACCACATTAGTGTTTTATTGTTCTTAGGAGCATGTAATTGTTTATATATTGATTTCATATTACTATGGAGTACACTGGATATTTATCTTTACATTCTTGTGATAGTTTACTAAGAAGAATGTATTTATATTTACCATCCAGGTAAATGTAAAAGGTGTAAAATATCCATCTTTTTTAATGGCTGAATAATATTCCATGGTATATATATACCACAGTTTGTTGATCCATTCTTGGGTTGATGGACACTTAGATTGCTTCCATGACTTGACAATTATGAATTGAGCTACAATAAACATTCTAGTGCAAATGTCTTTGTGGTAAAATGATTTTTGTTCTTTGGGTAGATACCCAGTAATGGGATTGCAGGGTCAAATGAAGGTCTCATTTAGATGTTTGAGGATTCTCCATACTTCTCTCAAAAAGGGCTGTATTAGTTTACAACCCCACCATCGGTGTAGAACTGTTCCCTTCTCTCCACATCCATGCCAGCATCTGATGTTTTGGGACTTTGTGATGTGGGCTAATCTTGCTGGGGTTAGGTGATATCTTAGAGTAGTTTTGATTTGCATTTCTCTAATGATTAAAGATGATGAACCATTTGTCTGTCATCCTCAGAGAAGTTTCTGTTCAAATCACTTGCCCACTTATTGAGAGGGCTGTTTGCACTTTTCTTATTGTTTAATATGAGTTTTCTGTAGATTCTAGTTATCAGGCCTTTGCCAGATTAATAACATGCAAAAATCTGGATTTTTTGATCGCCTCTTGCCTGATTGTGATGGCTAGGACTTCCAGCATTATGTTAAATAGCAGGGGAGACAGTGGGCATCCTTGACTGGTTCCAGATTTGAGTGGGAATGCTTTCAGTTTTATTCCATTCAATAAAATATAGGCTGTGGGTTTGCTATCAGCTTAAGGAATTTTCCTTCTAAGCCTATTTTCTTGAGTGTTTTTGTCATGAAAGGATGTTGGATATTGTCAAAGGCCTTTCTGCATCAATTGAAAGAATCATATAGTCTTTGTTTTTGATTCTATTTATGTGGTATATTATATTTATAGATTTGCATATGTTGAACCAACCCTGTGTCTCTGGGATAAAACTCACTTGATCATGGTGTATAACCTTTTTAATGTGTCATTGTATTATGTTTGCTAATATCTTGTTGAATATTTTTGCATTGATATTCATTGATAATATTGGTCTATAGTTTCCTTCTTTGTTAGGTCCTTTCCTGGTTTGGGGATCTGGGTGATATTTGCTTCATAGAATGTTGGGGAGGAGTCCTTCTTTCTCTATATTTTGGAAAAGTTTATGCAGTATAGGAACTAATTCCTCTTTGAAGGTTTGATAGAATTCTGGTGTGAAACCATCTGATACAGGGCTTTTCTTTTTTGGGAAATTTTTATAATTGATGCTATTTCAATATTTGATATTGGTCTATTCAAGATTTCTAAATCCTTCCAGTTGAGTTTTAGAAGGTATTGTGCTTCCAGATATTGGTCCGTCTCCTCTACATTTTCATATTTCTGGGAATAGAGTTTTTTGTAGTAATTGTTGAGAATGTTTTGTATTTCTGTGGCATCTGTTGTTATTTCCCCTTTATCATTTCTGATTGTAGTTATTAGAGGGTTTTTTTTTTCTGTTTCTGATTAGTGTAGCCAAGGGTTTATCAACTTTATTAATCTTTCCAAAGAACCAACTTTTTGTTTTGTTGATCTTCTGAATAATTCTTTTGTTTTCAATTTCATTTAGTTCTGCTCTAATTTTGGTCATTTATTTTCTTCTGCTAGGTTTGAGATTAGATTGTTCTTCCTTTTCCAGTTGCTTGAGATGGACCATTAGTTTGCTGACTTGCTCTCTTTCTGTTTCCTTGATGAAGGCATCTAACGCTATAAATTTCCCTCCAGGGACTGCCTTTGCATAATCTCACAGGTTTTGATAGTTTGTGTCTTTATTATTGTTTTATTCCAGAAATCTAATGATCTTCTTGATTTTGTCTATGACCCAGCTATTATTTAGGTTTGGTTATTTAGTTTCCATAATTTTATTTGAGTATGAAGATTTCTGTTGCTGTTGAGTTCAACTTTTATTCTGTGATAGTCTGAGAAGATACAGGAGCTAATTTCTATTTTTTTGAATTTGTTGAGTTTAGCTTTGTGACCTAAGATATGATCAATTTTGGAAGATGATCTATGGGCTAATGAGAAGAATGTGTATTCAGTTTTGTTAGGGTAAGTGTTGTATAAATGTCTGTTAAGTTCATTTGTTCCAGTGTCTTGTTTAAGTACATTATTTCTTTGTTTAGTTTCTGCTTGGAGGATCTGTCCAGAACTGCCAATGGGATGTTAAAATCTCCAACTATTAAAGTGTGGGATGGTATCATTTTGTTCAGATCAGTTAGGGTTTATTTCATATATCAAGGAGCATTCAGATAGGGTACATAGATGTTAACTATTGAAATGTCTTTATATTATGTTTCTCTTGACCAGTATGAAGTATCCATCTTTGTCATTTATTATTTTTGTTGGTTTGAATCCCACTGTATCTGCATACAAGATTGCAACCCCAGATTTTTTCTGCTTTCCATTTGCCTGGAATACTGTTGCCCATCCCCTAACCCTGAGTCTTATATCTTTTGAGGTTAGGTGAGTTTCTTGAAGGCAATAGATATCTGGCCTATGTTTTTGTATCCAGTCAGGCAGCCTATGCCTCTTTAAAGGAGAGTTCAAACCATTTACATTAATTAAGAGAATTGATAGATGTGGCAGAGTTTTAGTCATCTTGTTTTTCAGAAGTCCAGAGCTTAATTTTATACTCCTCACCATTGTGAAAGCTAGGTTTGTGCTTTAATTTCTAGGTAGGTTTACTTTGGTGGTGTACCTTTCTGTTGTTTGTTATGAAGAAAGGGTCTGAGTATTTCCTGTAGTGCTGGTTGAGTTAAGGCAAATTTCCTCAGCATGTAGATGTCAGGGAAGTATTGGATTTTTCCATCAAAAAAGAAACTCAGTTTAGCTGGGTATAGGATCCTGGGCTGGAAATTGTTTTGTTTAATAAGGTTGAAGGTTGATGACCATCTTTTTGGCTTAGAAAGTTTTGGCTGAAAGATCTGCAGTCAACCTTATACTTTTCCCTTTGTAAGTAATACTTTTCTTATGCCTGGCTGCTTGCAGAAGTTTCTCCTTCATATTAACATTGGCAAAATTAATTACAAAGTGTATAGGAGATTCTTTGTTTGGATTGAGAGTGTTGGTGTTCTGAAATTATCTATTGTCTGAATTTCTGTGTCTCTTGCAATACTTGGGAAATTCTCCACCATAATGCCTTGGAGCAGAGAATTTGTGCCTTTGGGACCATCTTCACCTCTTCTTTCCCAGTGTGAATTTCCTTTATTTCCTTTTCTTGTGTGATTGCCCTGGCTAGGACTTTAGGTTAATAGAAGTGGTGATGGCGGGCAAACTTGTCTCTTTCCAGTTCTAAGTGGGAATACTTTCAGTTTTTCAAAGTTCAGTATAATATTGGCTGTGGATTTGTCATATATGGCTTTTATAATTTTGAGACATGTTCTGTCATGCCTATTAAGAATTCTTAGAAAAGGATGCTGCATTTTGTCAAATGTTTTTTCTGCATTCATTCAGATAATTGTATGGTTTTTGTTTTTGCTTCTGTTTATGTGGGGAATCATATTTATGGAATTATGTATGTTGAACCAGCCTTGCTTGCCTGGGATGAGGCTCCATTGGTTGTGGTGGATTATTTTTTGTCATAGTGCTGAATTTGGTTTGCTAGAATTTTACTGAAAATTTTTATGTCTATACTCATTAGGGATATTTGTCTGTAGTTTTCTTTTTTAATTGTGTCCTTTCCTAGATTTAGTATCAAGGAAATATAACAAGTCTGGTATCACTGGCTTCATAGAATGAGTTGGAGAAGATTCCTTCCTTCTTAATGTTATGAAATAATTTCTGCACTATGGGTACTTCTTCTTTGTAGGTATAGTACAATTCAGCCATGAAACCATCTGATCTGGGACTTTGATTTCATTGGAAGATTTTTTATTCCTGCTTTAATTTTGTTACTTGATATTGGTCTTTTCAGCAGTTCTATTTTTTCCTGACTGAATCTAGGGAGGTTAACTTTCCAAAATTTCTTCATTTCTTCAATGTTTTAGGTTTATGTGTACAGAGATTTTTATAGTATTCAGAGATGATGTTTTGTTATCAGTTATAATATCTACTTTTTCATTTTTATTTGAGCTAATTAGGGTACTTTATTTTCTGTTTTTGGTTAATGTAGCAAAAATTGTGTTAATCTTGTTTATCTTTTCAAAGAATCAACTTTTTGTTTCATTAATCTTCTGTATAGTTCTTTTGTTACTGATTTCATTTAGTTCTGCTCTGATCTTAGTTATTTATTTATTTTTTTCTGTTGGGTTTTGGATTGGTTTGCTCTTTCTTTTATAATTCCTTGAGATGATTCATTAGATTGTTGATTGTGATTTTTTTTTTTTTTTTTTTTTTTGATGTAGGCATTTAGAGCTGTCAATTTTCCTCTTAGGATTGCTTTTGCTGAATCCTACACAATTTGATAACCTGTGTCCCCTTTGTTATTTAGTTTGAAGAATTTTAATTTTCTCCTTGACCCAATAATCACTTAACAGTTGTTTAATATCCATGACTTTGTGTAAAATTGAGTGTTTCTGTTGGAGTTGATTTCTAGTTTTATTCTACTGTGGTATGAGAAGATACATGGTATAATTTCTATGTTTTTGAATTTTTTTAAAGACATGTTTTGTGGCCTAAAACATGATCTACCTTAGAGAATGTCCTATATGCTGATGAGAAGAGTGTATACTTGATAGTTTTTGGGAAGAATGTTCTGTAAATGTCTGTTAGGTTCATTTGCTCTCGAGTTACATTTAAGTCCCATGTTACTATGTTTATTTTGTGCTTAGAAGATCTGTCTAGTTCTGTCAGTGGGATGCTGAAGTTCACAGTAGCATCATGCTGCTGTTTATCACTTTGGTTAGATGTAGTAGAGTTTGCTTTATAAATATGGATGCACCAGTGCTGGGTGCACAAATATTTAGAATTGTATTTCTTCTTAGTGAATTATTCCCTTTACCATTATTTAATACTCATATTTGTCTTTCTTTACCTTTTCTGCTTTGAAGTCTGTGTTATCTGCTATGAGAATGGCTATATCAGCTTTCTTTTGGTTTGCATTTCCATCCTTTCACCTCAAGTCTGAATGAGTCCCTGTGGGTTAGATGTGTAGAACACAGCACATTCACAGGAGACAGCACATACTTGGCTTGCTTTTTATCCATTCAGCCAGCCTGTTTCTCTTGAAGAAGAGTTGATAAGTGTGGTGGACTGCTGTTCATCTTCTTGAGTGGAACTTTATAGCTTTGTTTTTTCTCTTTAGCCATTGTGGTATCTGGGCTCTGAACTTCAGCATTTGGATAATTTTACACTGGTAGGTGTCTGTTGTGCTGGTCAGTGTATAATTCCAGGTCTGAGTACTTCTTGCAGATTGGATCTGGTCTTGATAAATTCCCTCACTGCTTGCTTATGTGGAAAATACTTAATTTCTTCATCAAATGTGAAACTTAGTTTTGCAAGATTCAAAATTTCAGGTTTAGTTTTGCAAGATACAAAATTTCAGTTCTGTTTAAGAAGATTTAATATGGTGGTCCACTCCCTCTGACTTTGATGTTTTCTGTTGTCTGCTGCTATCCTGGTGGGTTTTCCCTTGTTGGTCAGTAGTTGCTTACATCTAGATGCTTGTGGAATTTTCTCTTTCACTTTGACTTTGGCTAGGTTGAATACTATGTGTCTTGGAGGTGTTCTATTTGCTGTGAATCTTCCTGGAATTTAATGACTATCTTGTATCTGGATGTCTAAGGCTCTGGAGATACTAGGGAAGTTTTCCATAATAATTTCCTCAAACATATATTCCATGCTTTTAGCACTTTCTTCTTCTCCTTCAGGGATACTTATAATTTGCAGTTTGTTCTCTTTACATGTGTCTCTCTAAGCAATTGGTCTGCATTTGTTGTTCTCTTCTCTGCCTCTTTAAATGACTGGCTAATCCTAAGAGCTTTGTGTTCAAGTTCTTAGTTTCTTTCTTCTTGGTTTAATCTGTTGCTGAAACTTTCTGCTGTATTTTGAAAACCCACAAAAGACTCTTTCATTTCTTTAAGCACAATCACATCCTTTCTAATTTGACAAGTTCTTTAGTGACTTTTGCATTAATTTCTTAAAACAATTTTTGGGTTCTTTTTTGTTAGTTTTCAGTTTTTGGCCGGGGCTGGGTTTGACCCTGCCACCTCTGGCATATGGGGATGGTGCCCTATTCCTTTGAGCCACAGGCACCACCCCCTTTTTTTAGTTTTCAACTTTCTTTTTAATTCCATTCATCATATTTGCCATCCATATCCTGAATTCAATTTCTGTCATTTTGGCAATTTTCTTATAGTTGGAGTTCACTGCTGTGACTCCATTGTGATCCCTTGGGGTTACTGATCTGTTTTGAATTTTCACGTTGCCAGGGTTCTCTCACTGGTTTCCTACAATCTGAGACCTCTTTTCTCTATTCAGGCTAATAGATTTGTGGGACTCTTGTTCCTGGATGGGAGCGCTCCTTTTTGTCCCATACTGAGTGTCCTGCATGGCTTCTCTGTAACTTCCAAGTGCTGCTTCAGAGAAGAGTGATCTGAATGTAGGCAGCTGTCTGAATCTTCCACTTCTTTCTTTGGGAGTGGCATTCTGGCAGGCTGCTTCTACTCTGCCAGTTTTCTCCTTCTCCAGTAATAATATTTTTACCAATCCTGGATTTTAAATTTTAAAAAGGATTTATTCTTTTAAAGAAGAAATCTTTGAATTTTTGTCAGAAAAATTAAAAAATACTTTATTTATTGAAGAATGTTTGCCATTAACAGAGTAATAGCATTTTATTAGTATGGGAGCAGAAAACAATGGAATGTAAAATATAATTTAAAGTGGAAAATAAGGAGCAGCACCTGTGGCTCAAAGGAGTAGGGCATCAGCCCTATATACTGGAGGTGGTGGGTTCAAACCCAGACCCGGCCAAAAACTGCAAAAAAAAAAAAAAAAAAGAAAAAAAGAAAAAAACCAAAATAAAAAAAAAACAACTAAGGAACTAAGGAAGTCTGAATAAAATACATTCTTAAAAAAAAAAAAAGTGGAAAATAACTGACCAGCCTAGTTTTATTAAGAAGACAGAGGAAAGGAAAACATCACCAGCAGGAATAAAATGTAGGCATGTTTTAAAAATTTCCCAGAAGTTTGAGCCACTGGTTTTTAAATGTTTTAAATTGGGGACCTGCTTTGTTTGTTTTCTAGAGAGAATCTTTCTGCAGGGCCCAGTGTGAGTAGAAGGTACTGAGGTCATTTATGATGACTGTCCTGGATGGTTCTAGGGATCAAGCAATATCTACCCTGACAGTTACACACTCCTTTCTCCTCTCTCCTCCTTTCTTTGCCCAAAGCATAGATCATAACATTTATATAATTATGGGTCCAAGAGTGTTTGAGACACCATTGCTAGCATCACTCTTGAACTGCTCCTTTTAGTTGACATAACTGGGCAAGTGTTACATTTAAAACTTCTCTACAGGCCCAAATAATGCCCATCACATCATGAAGAGTCTCATTTACATTATTAAGGGAAACAGTCTAAAACACACATTTTGCCTTCTCATTAGGCATATTTATGTCCTCAGAAGAGAGGACCAAATTCATTTACCAAAATGTGTATTTGCAAGTTGAACTGTGTCACCCAGAAAGTTATGTTGAAGTTTTAACCCTCATTACCTGTAAGACGTTATTTGGAGACAGGGCCTTCACAGATGTGATCAAGTCAGGATGAAGTTATTAGTGTGAGAGTGAACCCGACATGACTGGTGTCCTTATAAGAAGAGGAAAATGCTATGTGAAAACACAGAGAGCGGATGCTGTGTGACTACGTGATGCAGAGGCAGAGTTGGAGTGATGGACCGACAAGCCCACAAATGCCCAGGGTTGATGGCCACCTTCAGATGCTGGAAACAGGAAATAAAGGATTCTGCCCAGAGTATCCGAGCGAGACTGTTCCCCACCTTGATTTTGGACTCCAAGTCTCTAGGACTATGAGAGAAGAAATTTCTTTCTGTTATTTTAATCCACCCAGTTCGAAGTGGCAATGAAGGGAAAACATTTATCATTAATGCCTTAAGTAAAGGCAAGCCGCTCAGAGACAGCTGCTGTGTCTTGCTTGCATTTCCATTTACGCAGCTTATAGTACACATTGGACACTCAATAATTACTGGGTGAATAAATAATGAGTTATCCAAGGGGAAGACTTGAGTCAAATTGACTGGGGAGGATTAGAACTTGAATCTACACAGTACTGAAATAATCATCTTTGAAGGAAAGACTGCTGTCAGTTATCTAAATTTTGGGGATTGTGTGACAGTCACATAATGTTTTCAGAAGTCAAACAAAGGAGAACAGTGTCACAGGAAACATTATACTGTGACTTTGGTTTCATGTAAGTTGAATCTGTGTGGCCCCAGCATCGTTTTAATAAAGGTTTATACTCCTTAGAAGTTTATTTTCAACCAGAATTGGAGGCCAAGCTATGGAAATAGTTAAGGAGCCTAAGATGAAGGTCTCTGGACAAATCACTCGCTCACCTCTATTTTACAGGACGATTCTGCCAGTTAATTCGATCCCCAGTTGGTACAAGTTTAGGCATATCTTTGGTGTTAGCTTATTATATTCTTTGTTCTTACTCATGTACAAATGCATTAATGAGCAAATGAATTATCTTTGATTTTCTCAGGTACTGTGAGTGGTAGGTATATTCATGTGCATGTATATGTATTTTTTCAATTACAGAGTTTTTATTGTATTGCTTTTTTGTTCTGTTAATATTTTACCTTTAAATAATTCTAGTCTTATAAAAAAGTTGAGAAAACAAAGAATCTTCACAGACTCTTTTTCATATATATATGTATACATACATATATATATTTCAGTGTGTATTTCCTAAAAACAAGGAAATTTTCTTCTATAACTACAGTACTATTATTATAATCAGAAAATTAACACTCACACAATACTACACTCTGATAGATCTTATTCATGTTTTATCACTTGTTTCCTTTCTCTGGACGATAAGCCAATCTGGGATCACATATTGCATTTGTTTTTATTTATTTTTATTAAATCACTACTGTGTACAATTATGGGGTACAGCGTGCTGATTTGATATGCAATGTGGAATGCTTATATCAAACTGATTAACACAGCCATCATCTCACTGACTTATTTGTTGTGGTAGGACATTTATACTATATATACCCTTAGTTGAGAAACGTACCCTTGCATTTAGTCATGTGAGTGTTTAGCCTCCTTTAGTATGAAGCTGTTCCTTAGTTATTGTCTTTCATAACCTTGAGACTTTTGAGTACTCAAAAGTTTTGTAGAGTGCCCCTCAATTTGCGTTTTTCTGATGGTTGGTTATCATGAGATTCAGGTTCTAGATTTTTGGAAAGAATGTCACAAAAATGATGCCCTGTCCCTTTCAATTTATTCCTTTTCATGTTGAAATCATAACCCCCAGTATCTCAGAATATGCTAATATTTGGCGATAAGATCTGTTTTGAGGTAATTAAGTTAAAAAATGGTCAATAGGATGAGCCCTAATCCAATATTTTTTGCATCTTTGCAAGAAGAGGAAATCTGAACTGTCCTGTGCAAAGGAAAGACCATCTGATGACTCAGGGAGAGGACTGCCATCTACAAGCCAAGCAGAGAGGCCTGCGAGAAAGGCCTCCTTTATGGCCCTGAGAAGGAGTCATCCTCCTGACACCTGAATCTCCAACTTCCAGCTTCCAGAACTGTGAGAAGGTAAGTTTCTATTGTTAAAGCCACCCAGTCTAGGGTACTATGGCAGCCTTGCCATACTCATAACTTGGATCACTAGGTAAGATAGTGCCTGTCAAGTTCCTGTACTAAAGTTATTTTTCCCTTTGCAGTTACTAAATATCTTAGTGGGGAGACACTTTTAGACTTTACGAATCTCCTATTTGGGGCTTCATGTTTAGCATCCACTCACTGAAGATTTTTGCTGGAAACAATGGTTATTGTGGTGGTGGCAGCCAAATGTATTTTTGAAGTGAATTATTGTATCGAAGGAAAGCATATACAGAAATGTGTACAAATCAGAAGTTCTTGACTTAATGAATTTTCACATGGTGAGCACATCTACGTGGCCTCCCACTAGCTCAAGAATCAGAACAATATTGAGCCTCCAGACGCCTCCTTATTCTCCCTCCCAGACCCTTCATCCCAGTTTTCCTTAATGCTGACCATGTTATGACGGCTTATGCCAAATATTAGCTTGCCTGATACAGAGATTTATATGGTACTAGTAGAGTCATTCATTATGGATTATTTCGTGCCTGTTTCTTTTAGTCAGCATTCATTTTATTACTGCATAATATTACGTTGTATGAATACGTCACCATTTATTTATTGCAGTGTTGATAAATATTTGGGTAGTTTCCAGATTGGGGTTGGTATGCCTAACACTATTGTGAATATTTTTAAAGTCTTTTTGTTGATATTTTTTTCCCCTGCAATAAATATCTAAGGCAGGGATTTCTGGGTTATAGAGGAAGTGTGATTTCCTAAGAAAGTGCCAAACACTTCTACAAAATTATTGCATTTCCCCCCCTAGGAACATACTCTTCTAAGAAACATGAGTGAGCATTTAAGTTATCCATATTATTGCCCATGCTAAGAAATTTTTGTCTTTTTCATTTCATCTATTCTAGTGGGAGTATAGTAGTTTCTCATTTTGGAGTTATTTTTATTTTCCTGATGAGTAATGATGTCAATTGCTTTCAAATGCTTATGGGACATTTGTAGGTTTTCTTTTTTGAAGTATCTTTGCAAATCTTTTATTTATAGTTTAATTGGGTTGTCATCTTATTGACTTGTGAGAACTGTTGATGTTTCCTAAACTGGCTTCTTAGATATATCTCTTCTTATTTAATTTTTTAGTCATTGCTCTACAGTTAACAATATGCGTTCTTCAATTATCAGGGTTCACCTAAAGTCAAAATTGTACCATTTCCCACTTTGTACTTAATACTTGGCCTGATATGTCCCACTTCCAACTTGGCAAATGTCATGACCTCCCTACAGTAAAATCCCTTTATCCTGTTCCCCTTTTTGACTCTTTCGTAATAATACTTAGGTTAAAATACAAACACATTTTTTTTTCTTTCTATCCTTATAAGCTATTTTCTATTTTTAGTAGTGACAGGGTCTCACTCTTACTCAGGTTGGTCTCTAACTCCTGAGCTCAAGGAATTCACCCACCTCGGCCTCCCAGAGTGCTGGGATTACAGGTGCGAGCTATTGGTGTCTGACCTGGGAATTTTGTTCTGACGTATTCGATTTGTTTAAATTTTTTTGTAATTGTTAAAAAACTAGTCAGATTTTAATTTTTCTCTCGTCTCAGTTTGGCACGTTGATTTTAAGTTAGTTATTTATAATGTTCTCTCACAATCTTTCCAGTGTTCTTGTGTCTTTTTAATTCCTGATATCAGCAATGTTTGTCCTCCTCCTTTCCTTTCCAGCTTTTGGCTTTCTGGATTTTTTTCTTTTATGTGCTATCTTATCACCAATTACTGTTATCATCTTTATTACTCCAGACTTTGTTGTTTCTTTTGGTTTAATTTGTTCTTTTCCTAACTTGTGGGATTGCTCATTAATTTTACTTCTTCTTTTCTAAAGTATCATTTAAAGCCATACATTTTCCTCTGAATATTGCTTCTACTGTATCCCACAAGTTTTGATCTGTCATATTTTTGTCACTATTAAGTTCTACATAATTTATAATTTCTACCAGGATATCATCTTTAACCTATTAGTTAATTTGCAAACACTACATTTTGTTAGTTATCTTTTTATACTTATTTCCAGCTTAATTTTGCTGTAACCATAAAACATGCCCTCTCTGACTTAAAACTTCTAAAATTCCTTAAGGCTTGCTCTGTGACCTGGAATGTATGTTTCCTTTTATCTTACTTTTGTAATTTTCTTCAGGAGTCAAAGAGAATATGAATTCTACCATATTCTAGATGTGTCAACTAATTCGAGATTATTTTTTGTTTCTTTTAAATCCTCCATGTTATTACTGATTTCTTTTTCTGGTTGCTTTATTTAACAGCCCCATGATAGGCCTAGATGTGGTTTTCTTTATATGTTTTCCTACTTGAGGTCCATAGCCCTTTCTAAATTTAAGACTTATTGTGTGACATTACTTCCAGAATATTTTGGGGTATTATTTCTTAAACAATTTCCTCCATTTTAGTCTTTCTGCCTCTACTTTTGAGGTTCCAATTATACCATGTGTTTTACTTTTCCCTATTTCTGTGACCTACTTCTCTCACATTCTTTTTTTTGTATTTTCCATCTTATTCCTTCCTCTGCTTTATTTTATTTTTTAATTTCTTTGTTTTTGCAGTTTGGCCGGGGCTGGGTTTGATCTCACCATCCTCAGTATATGGGGCCAGCACCCTACTCACTGAGCACAGGCACCACCCTCTGCTTTAGTTCAGTTGATTTCTTTTTCTTTATTATGGGTGCATAATAGTTGTGTATCTTTTTATGCAATACATATGATGTCTTGATATAGGCATGCAATGTGCGTTAATCAAATCAGGTCATTGGGGTGTCCATCTCTTCAAGCATGTACCATTTCTTTGCCATAGAAACATTCCAATTCCACTCTTGTAATTATTTTAAAGCATACCCTATTATTGTTAATTATAGTCACTTTGTTATCAAATATCATTCATTTTATTGATCTCACTATATTGTCCCCATTACCCATCCCCCCTCCTCCCAAACACCTCCCCTTCATTCTCCTGTCTCCATGAGATCAAGATCAACTGTTTTTAATTATTAGCTCCCACACGTGAGTGAGAACATGTGAGATTTGTCTTTCTGGGTTTGTTTTATTTCACTTCACATAACATTCTCCAGTTCTGTCCATGTTGTGGCAAACGGTGGGATCTCATTCTTTCTTATGGCCGTATGATATTCCACTGTGTCTGTGTACTGCAATTTCTGTTTACATTCACCTGTTGATGGACACTTGACTGATTCCCTATCTTGGCTACTGTGAATAGTGCTGCAGTTAATCGTGTGCAGATATCTTTTGATACACTGAGTTCCCCTCCTTCAGATACATACAGCAGTGGATTTCTGGGTCATGTGGTAGTTCTATTTTGAGTTTTTCCAAAGCCTCCATCCATACATTGTGGATGTGCTAATTTACATCTCCACCAACAGTGTATGAAGATTCCCCTTTCTTTACATGCTCACTGGAATTTGTTATTACCTCTTTTTTTTTTTTTTTTTTTTTTTAAGATTTTAAGAAGAATTTTACTGGGATAATTAGAATTCCCAGAAGTTTTTATTTTTATTTATTTATTTTTATTACCTCTTTTTGATAAACGCCATTTTGACTGGGGTGAGATATTTTTCATTAAATGCCAGGCATTATATATCATACATTTTAGAGATAATTTGAGGCTCTGGGCAGTCTTATCTTCCTTGAAGTAGTTTTTACTTATCCTGCAGGCAGCCTGCAAGGGGAGGAGAGATAATCTTAGTCCAGCCAGGACCTGAGCCACTATTTCCAATGGCTTGTGTGAGCCTGGCTTAACTTTACTCCGTGAGTTCATTTCTTCAGGAGTCCCAGCCCAAGCCTGTGGCGTTTTCCAGGGCTTCTCTTCTTTGGTCGCCTTAGAGCTTTCTCCACACAGCTTTAGGGACTGCTCGAAGCTCTACCTGGTCCATCTCAGACTTTTGACTGTCACTTTTTGCTGATTTTCTTTTGCTGCTCAGTTCCTAGGCTCCTACATTGGTTCACTGGAATCCAGATCCCTCAGAGAGAAAGCCCAGACCTATTTCTCTCCTCTCTCGCTTCATGGTCCTTTAATTTCTTGCTGCCTTCATATCTCTCTGATATCTCCAGATATTTTCCCATCTTTTGTAGTTTTTTTTTTTTTGGCAGTTTTTGGCCAGGGCTGGGTTTGAACCCACCACCTCCGGCATATGGGGCTGGCGTCCTACCCCTTTGAGCCACAGACGCCACCCTCTAGTTGTTCTTGTACGAGGAATTTGGCTTATTTTAAGCTAGTCTACCATAGTCAGAATCACATAAAACATCTTTAGAAAAGATTCTCGCTGCTCCTCCTCTTGTAAGCCGTGAACATGAGACTAAGAATGGCTTCCTAAGCAAGTGCAGAGCTCGGATGTGGAGCAGGTCTTCTGAAGCTGAGTCCTGTCTCTTCTAGGGACTCCACAGCTCTCTGCAGCAACCAGGTCTATGGACTGACACTCAGCCAAGGCCACAGAGAAAGTATTTGGACTTGTCAAAGGGGATGGAAAGAGTGAATCAAGTGGTGGCTGGCAGAGCTGGTCTGCTCATCCTGAGCTTGGCTGGAGCTGCACAGCCACTGGACACTGTCACGTTCATTCACAGACACAACCCGAGACTTGAAGCTGCACACACATATGATCATGCCCATAGCAGACCAAAGAGGTGCATGCAGGAGGAGGCTGCCCAAGCAATATTGATCTCCAGAAGTCAGTTGATTTAGAAAACTGGGCAAGCACCTTTATTGTCTTGGGGACATGTGTACAGTGATGGAAATCCCACCATGAGCGTGAAAGACAACTGGCCAGGCCTCAAATGAACTCTAAGCACATTTAATGCCAAGAAGTACAGCCACTAAACTCCTGCTACCATTTTTCCTTCTGTTGTAACTGAGTGGTCAGAAGTCAGTGGTAGTGGACTGAAGTTTGACCTCAGTGGAAGTGATATGGAGAATGTTCCTTAGGGCTGGGTGTGGAAGGGGAGGCAGAGAGTGCAATGCAGGGAGAAGCTAGGGGGTCATTTTTGGGGAGAGATAAATCATGAGATTACTCTTTGGTGGTCCCAGAGGCCTGAGATGACATGTTCTTGAGTATTTCCCTGTTTCCACCCTCCAAATCATGGTGGTTGACTAATGGTGTTTGTCAGGATGAAGTCTGGGAAAAAGTTCTTGCTCAAATTCCTTTCCCCTATGCCCTCAGGAAGGAGGCATCTTAGCTATGTGCATAAATAAAGACATCTCTTCATTGACCCATATCTCCTGACAAATGCCTGTGGAATAGGCAGGTCTACAGCTGGCCTCTGAACCATGTGGGGCCCAGGGCTGCCCATCCCTTGTGCAGGTGAGTATCTGCTTATTGTTTTTGACTACTCTCAACTTAACTACTGATAGGCTGCTGTTGACCAGAAGCCTTACTGATACACAGTTGAGTAACATATATTTTGTATGTGTATGTGTTCCATGCTGTATTCTTACAATAAAGTAAGCTAGGGAGAAGAAACTGTTATTAAAAAATCATATGGAAGAGAAAATGTATTTACTGTTCGTTAAGTCTTAACATAAACTAGGCTGAGCAGGAAGGGGTGGGGCTTGGTCTTGCTGTCTCAGGGGTAGCAGAGGGGAAGACAGCACACTTGTGAGTGGACCCTGCCATCCAAACGCACGTTACTCAAGGGTCAACTGCATCCCTGCCTTACATTCCCCCCTCTTTTTAGGGGGAAGCCATATTGGAATGGGACCTTCTAGTTTCTCCTTTACTGTGCCAAGGAAGGAGCTGACATAACTGGCGGTAGGTCTTTTAAGTGTGTTTTGCCCAAGAGTGGGGTTACTGGGCTTTAACAGGGAAAACAAAAGAGAACAAACACAAAACCCAGGTCTCACCTCCGCCTTCTTTTGTGTGTGGCCTCTAAGGAATGAGAGAATGTGCCATATATGACCTAGGTCAAGGCATTTCCCTCCTTTCTTCTTCTGAAGCCCTGTTCAGGGGACCCAGCTACCCTGCTGGATCTGACGCCCTGTGCAGGGGACACAGCTACTTTGCAGGATCTGACGCTCTGTGCAGGGGACCCAGATAATCCACTGGATCTGACTGTGCAGGGGACCCAGCTACTCCACTGGATCTGACACCTTGTGCAGGGGACCCAGCTACCCTCTGGATCTGGTACCCTGTGCAAAGGACCCAGCTACTCCACTGGACCTGGAGGAGGAGCCGGGAAGGTGCACTGGTTCCCACTTCAGGGGAAGGCCTAGGAAGATTGGCCTCAAATCCATTCTACACCATCCCATCTAACCACCTTCAGATCACCTATTAAAGCCATTATTTTGATCCCCATTGAGTCTCATGCTGTACTCTGGAATTGCCCCAAACTTATTCTGTTGCAGGAAGAAGAACATCTGTCCCTCCTGCTTTAGACATTTTTTGCTCCTGGCAGCTGGATATGCCCTCATTGGCACTTTAACAAAAGTGAGACATGCTGTAAATATATCTTAGTGCACTGATGCATTTATTGTTCTTGTAATATATAAAAGCTTGAATCACCATGGTGTAGCAATAAAAAGAAATGCTATTTTTAAGCATTCACCTTGGCCTTCTAGATTCCTAAAACATACGTCTCAAGTCACTTAAGTAAATGGATATAGCAGAAGGGCCTTTTGGATGTGAGCAGCAGTAAGTAAAAGAGAGGAAAGAAGAAAGCAGAGAGGAAGCATGACTGAGCCATCCAAGCAAAGAGGCAGGAACAGAAGCACCATGCATAGCCTGATTAGTGTTCAGACAGCCCTCTGTACTCCTCAGAGAAAGGTGCTACCTGAAATATAAATAAAATAGATATTCCCCTCACACTCTTCATATCCTTTCTCCGGTCATGGTCACAAAATGTATAGGGCTTCAGGTTACTCTTCAACAAAAATTACATTATAGGAGACCTCAAAACAGTTGCTCTTGGGAAGCTCCATCCATTGATACCTCCCACGGCCACCTGGTTTTCCCATCAGTTCAGATGCCTGAGTTCTGTGTAAGTGAGATCTCTAGATTTTAGAAGAAGGACTTGAAGCATACGCCAGATTGCATCCTTGTCAATCCTTGGCCTCATTCAGGGCAGTGACTTGAAACATTACTCACATTATCCCAGGGCACACATCTGGAGTCATGGCGAGGGAAATTACTACTGCTGGAAAACCTAACTGCAGTCTTCTAACTTAATTTGTGGTGGTTTTGTGAATTCTGTATACTGATGGGGCTGGGAGATTTTGGAGCTATGCCCACATGTGTCACCTGCTACCTGTTCTCCTGAGTGTGCTCATCTCAGAGTCCATAGCACCTGGCGGGGAGTCCTAGCAGGTAAAAGGCATTGAATGCTATTTTCAGAATGAAGGCATGAACAATTTACCTGCCTAATGGGCTATGCTGAGAGGGAAATGTAGATGGGGAAAAAAGGTGAGGAATTGACAGCTTGAAGGAGGAAAGTGGGCAGTGGCCTATGGGGCGCTGCTCCTGGTGGCTGACTTCATCTGAGGGTGGCCACCAACTTGCTCTCTTGCCTCCAGGCCTTGCACATGTACTAAGGCTTGTCAGCACCACCAGTTCCTCAACATTGTCAAGCAAGGAAACAATCTATTCCTTAGTCTCAGAGGAAATGGCTCCTAGATTGGCTTGGAGGGATTCAGCAACCAAAAATTCTGGCAGAAAAACTCAGCACCAGCCTCTGTGGCTTGGTCTCTAGCTCACAAGTGAAACCAAAGGCAGCACTGGGGGCAGCTCTTCCATCCTGAAGGGCCCTATGGCGGCCAGCCTCCTGGAGTTCATGCACTCCATGAATAGGGCTGACCTGTGTTACCTATAGGACCCTGTGGGAATGACAGCATGCCACATCTGAGTCTAGGTCAGAGAAGACATTGTGGTTCCCGCCTTGCTTCTATTGGACTACTTGCTCTATGGGGAGGGGGGGACTGGGTCACCCCATAATGTAGTAAGGAACTGAGGCCTCCAGCCAACAACCAGGATGAGCCACAGTTTCCTTCTCCATAAAATGTGAATGACAACAATATTCATCTCATGGAGTTTTATGAGAATCAGATGGTGTAATTCTTGCCAAGTACTTTGTGCATTCTTAAGTTGCATAGCTTTTACTGGTTGTGTAACACTCTGTGATCTGGGCATATTATTTAATCCATTCCTTTTAGGTAGACATGAAGGTTGTTTTCAAATTTTACTACTTTTATAAATCACTTTGCAGTGCATATTATTGAACATATGTTTTCCTATGCTTTAGATTATAGCTTTAGGTGTGTGTGTGTGTCTATTTTTGTTTTGACACAGAGTCTCACTCTGTTTCCTCTGGCTACTAGAGTGCAGCTGCATCAGCCTAGCTTATGTGTCCTCAAACTCCTCCATCCTCCTGCCTCAGACTCCTTCTGAGTAGCTGGGACTATGGATGCCCATCATTATGCCCAATTAAGTTCTTCTATTTTTGGTAGAGACAGGGTCTCACTCACGCTCAGGGTGGTCTCTAACTCCTGAGCTCAAGGGATCCTCCCACCTGGGAATCCTAGAGTGCTAGGTTTATATGTGTGAGCCACTGTGCCTAGCCAGGGTGTGTTGTGTTTGAAGATCATTGTTAGGTGTGGAGACCAGGTGTCAGGTTCCTGTGTTCCCAGGTTCTTGGTTACCAGTACAGAAGAATGGTTCCTGGTATGAGTGGACAGAGTAAATGAGCAGAGCAAGCAGGTGCAGGCAGGCTGAGTGCCAAGGGTGATTACAGCATGGACATTTCAGAGAAGGAACGGCCAGCCCCTGTGAGTGGAGGAGACCCTGAGTTTGATTATGCTGATTCTCCAATTTTATGTTAAGTAGGTGGGATATTAATGATTTTTCTGTAAAAAGGGTGGAGAATTCCTAAATTGGGAACCTTCCCCTTTTCTATCTGTATAAGACAATTTCCAGGAGTGGCCATGGTATTTGTAAACTGTCCTGGTGCAGGTGGGTGTGATTTTTACTGTGTTACTGAGGGTAGGTCATTTAGGGACACTGTTAACTCAGCTGTGCACGTGCTCCCAAGACCTTCTATGGAGGCCTTGATAATATCTCCACTTTGTGGTTTCTCTGTCTCTTTTTGGCTGGCCAGTCCTTAGAGAATTTCTATTGTATACCAAACATCTGGTCAGAACTTGGGGATTCTCTTGACATGACATCTGTTCTCCTTGGGAGCCCCCTCTGGTCAGTTTGTTCCTCTTAGTAGACAGAGCATCTCCTAGTGTCATCTGCCTCTCAATAGACAAAGCATCTGTTCCCTTCCACCTTATCCCCACCTCCAGTCTGTCCTCCTACTTCTACTCATCTTATCTCACCAGGACACCGCTGTCAAAAACTGAAAAGTGGGTGCACAAGAGAGCATGCTGTTGTGCGGGGGTGGGGGATGGGGGTGGTGTCATACCCTGCAGGGACTCCATTGCTATCAAAAGGAATTGAGAAGAGGATGATTTTCCCACAATACAGCAAAGGGATAATAGTAGGGAAGTTTCTCTTGGGTTGCCTCAGAACCCCTGGAAGGGAAAGACTTCTGGATAGTTCTATGAGCTTCTGACACCACGAGTATGTAGATACACTTCTTCAGACATGTTCTTGGTTAACTCGGTCTTCATAGTTGATATTCATTTCAGCTTTTTTGCAAATGCTTGTCCATCCTAGTAATCAGATTTTCTAAGACCTTTGGGCTTTTTTGACCTTTGGGGAATGAATCTGGTTTAACACTGGGATGGATATTCAGAATTTAAGCCATTGTATTAACATAGTTTATGGAACATTTTCCCCATTCTTATTTGTGTTTGTTAATTCTTTTTTAATAATTAAATTATTAAATGGTGCTTATTTCAGGTTGTCTATTTTTTCACTTAGTTTGCCTTGGTACTCTTTCAATCTTGCCATACCGATTTTTTTTCATACAAAACGTTTTCTAGTATGTTTTGATTGATCATAGGGCTACTTTCCTCTACCTCATTTATTTTTTTTTCTTCTAGAGTTCTAGCTTTTATTGACAATTTATTCTTCCTGAGAAAATAGGAGATGAAATGTGTGCCACACCTTCTGGGGGCAAGACATGATTGCAAGAGGGACTTTAGCTAACAAATGCAATCAGTGTAACCTGGCTTATTGTACCCTCAATGAATCCCCAACAATAATAAAAAAAATGTTTTAATTAAAAAAAAAAAAAAAAGAAAGAAAATGCAGGTGTGAAGAGATTATAGATCATGTGGGATTCCACAGAAGGTAAGGACATGGTCAATTCATTTCTGGTCCTTTATTCAGAGTCAGTGTTTATCTTCTTGCTCCCTCTTCCTCCTCCTTTCTTCTGTTTTCATTCTCTCTTCCTTTGTTCTCCACTTGTACTCCCAGGTTTGCATTTTTCATTTACTGATTTGCTGGTTTCCTATTATATCTTTTCTATGGTTACTATTGTTTTCAAGTTACCAACAGTCTCTCAATTTTTCATGCTATAGATTTTAAAAATTGAGGTTAACGTGTGTATAGTATAATAGTCTTAAGTATATATGATGAATTTTTATAACCTGTGTGACTACTGTGAGATCAAGAATCTATCAGTTGTTTTACACGCCCATTCCCCGTGTGTGCTGCGTCCCCACGTGGTAGTTTACTGTTAGTGCTCATTGTGTCTGTCTTCTTTGGCTCAACAGTGTATCTGTGAAATTCATTCCTGTTTTGTGGGTGCCTGTAGTTTATTCCTTTTATTGTTCTGTAGTATTAGATTGTAAGAATGAACTTTCATCTGTTTGTCCTTTCTCTTCTTGACAGGACAATAATATCTTTAAATAACATTTTATTTTTAAATTTTTTTTTTCTTAAATAACATTTTAGTAAGCTTTATAACCTCCAAATAATATCCAATAATTAACCTGGAGATCTTTTCATTGTGTAAAAAAAAAAAAAAAAAGACCTTTCTAGATTCTTCCATTAATTTCCCACTCTAACTTAACAACATAACAACATAGCAAACAAATTTGGACCATCATTTGCTGTTCACTGTCAAAGAATTGATCCGAATATGTATCTTCTCACTTGTGAGATAAGTATCTTTCTTATTCTTCTTATTCTCTTGAACTTGAGACACTGGGGCTTAAATATGCTTTCCTCCAAGTCCCACAGGCAACGAGGGAAGAGCTGTGGTCGGAAAAGCCATAGAAGATAGCCACCAACCAGTTTGAATGTCTTGAACATTTGCCCATTAATGTTACATTTCAGGGAGCATTCTTCCTTCCCAGTACACAGAATGTCAGGTGATGTGAAATAGTTGAAATGTAGAGGTCATGTAAAAAGACAGTAAGTAATTCACGGTCACTTCCCATGATCACTTGACACAGAAAGGAGACCAAAGGTTTGCCAGCCAGCTGGACAGGTTCCCCAAAGGCAGGACCAGACAGACACTGCCCTGTTTTCTTTGGAAGCCATTTGTCACTGTCAAACACACATAGTGGTTTAGCTTTTAGTTCTGGTCAAACAAGACTATCATTTGCATTCTGACATTTCCCTAAAAACAGCAAGTTTCATTAGTCACTTGGGTAGTTTTCAAGCTTCATATCTACTATTGTAAAGGCAAGTTGAGTTTTTTAAAGAGCGGTTTTGTTGAGCAATGTTATTTCATTGCTTGACTTTTCAAGCTTACATCACTCCAATCCTCTGGCTGTCTCAATAAAACTTGACAATTATTTACTTTTGTATTCTATGCTTATTGAGCTCAACTTCATTTTTAAATAATTACATTAGTATTCATGTATGTGACTGTGGGTCACTGATTCTTAAACTAAGAAGCCAATTATTTAAATATGTGAGTCAAAGATGGAAATTAAGATCATTTTTTAGAACAACAATCTAAAGCTCAGTTTTGAATAGATACTATTATTTAGCCATGACATAACTGTAGTCGTGCTACAGATGGGAGTAAAATGAGTTGCTTTTCACGTTTTAGAAGAATGGCAAGAAAATGGTACACATAATTACATTTGTCTATTTCACGCAGACTATTTCCTTAAAACTATTCTTAAAATTATAAAAGAGAAAGATTTGTAAATTTGAAATACCTTTTTTCTTCTTATAAAGGAAATGCATACAGATTGTAGAAACAGTAGGGACAAACTCCTAATTCCACAACAGAAAAAATTTCAAAAAAAAAAAATAGTTATAGAAATTCTTGTATTTGAATCCTACAGTTCTAGAGCTTGAAAGTATTTAGGAGATATGGTTGGCAAACCATACCCTTTAGGCCAAATCCAGCCTGCTGCTTGTTTTTTTTTTTAATCCAGATTAGACTGGCACCCAGATTTGTTTGGAACCACATCTGTACCTTTCTATAGATTGTCTGTGACTGCCCAACATAGCATAGTTGAATAGTTAATGGAGAGACCAGATGGCCCACAAAATTTGGCCTAAAAAATTTGCTTCTACCCCTTTACAGAAAACAATTTCTGACCCTTGATCTAGTTCCTAGTCATGATTTAGTTAGGCAGGAGAATGCTCCTGAGTATGTTGTAAGGTGCCTGGGCCTTACCCTCAAGGAATTATGGTCTAACTGGGAAGGATAAGACAAGGGCATCAGTACAATTTGAAGGAAAAAAAAGGTGACTACTGCCATGGGAGGTGTAGAAGGCTTCAGGATTGCAGTGGGGGCACAGGTAAAGGCGTAGTGGAGAAGGGGAAGGTTCAGCTCTGTGGGGTGGATAGATAGGCTCTGACTATGCCAAAATGTTGGTAGAATATTCCTGTTCAAAGGAACAATGATGACATGGCTCAGAGAAGGGAAAGCAGCATGCACACATCAGGGTCACCATGCAGATGGAGGGGCTGGTACAGGGCATGTGAGAGAGTGACTTGAACACAGGCTGACGTGGGCGTGTCATGTAGGGTAGGCTGAGAGGACATGGGTGGAAACACAGTCATTGCGATGGTTTAAAACATACCCACAGATCCTCATCATTCCCTTCAAAGGTGGTCCCATGGCCTGGGCTCAGTGAGTTGCTGCTGAAGAACAGAGTGAGGTGGACTGACGGGTGACTATCAGGACTCAACTCTGAAGGACACTGTGGCTTCCTTCCTGCCTGCTCTGAGGACACCAGGAGCTGGTCACCAGACTGCCCAAGCAGCTCTGTGGGGGAGGCCCAGGGATTGAAAACTCGAGCCTTCCTCTGATAGTCAGCAAGGCATTGAGCTCTCCAACAACAGCCACGCCAGAGAGCCATCCTGGATGCAGGGCCTCCAGCCCAGGTGAGCTGCCAGAAGACTGGCTGTCACTGACAGTTGACTGCAGCCTCAGGAGGTGCTCTGAGCCATGGCCACCCAGAACAGCTGCTCCTCCATTCTCAACCCTCTGAGAGATAATTAATGTTTATTGTTTTAAACCACTAAGTTTTGGGAATAGTTGTCATGTAGCAATAGATCATGAATAGAGCTATCATCTTTACAGTGTTGCTTTGAGCAAAATAAACCTAGTAATATTCACTCATTCATTCACTCCTTCATTCTTTCACTGGCCACATTGATTGGAATGTGCAAGGCACTTCGGGAAGTCTGGTTTCTGGCTTCATGGAGTAGAGCTGTGTGCAAATTGGACCTTGCTAAGGAGTGACCAGAAGTAGGGGTATTTAGTTCCATGGTAGTCCAGGAGAAAGAGAATGGCAGTGAACACTCGGCTGCTCTTCCTAGACAGTCCACAGCACACTGATAATGTCCCACCTCCCTTTACCTGGCAGGGTTGTTTCCGGACCCCACATGGGAGAGCTTGTTTCTACAGGACCCACCAAGGCTGCAAGTCCAGGGACCCAGAGCTCACAGATGACAGAGCCAGAGCCTCAATTTGGGTAGCTGACTCCAGACCAGTTGTTACTGGCCCTTTTTGGAGAACCTAAATATACTTTTGTTTACAAGTTCAGAGGAAAGTGATTCAAAACTTGCCCCTTTAAGTATCTTGACTTTAGGATTCAAAAGTAGAAAGGAAATGAGTGGAAAGCACTATGTCGCATGAAACAGGTCCCAAGCAGCATGTTTACTCAGCCAGTAATTTATGTATCGAATGTCCTGATCAGACACTCAGCTGGGGACCCAAATAAGAAATGGTTCTGATCTCTCCCACATCCAATAAGAGAGGCTTCTTAAAATGTCAGAAATGCCAAAATAGAGGTACTGACATGGTGCTACTTGTAGGTAGGAAGAAGTAAAATGTGTGCACATGCACACACACACACACACACAAGCACACATACCCTTTACTTTTCAACTCCAACAAACTTAGGCTATGGATTATTCACTATATGTTTTATGGTCTTTAAAATATGAGGCACTCTTTCTTTATTTTTCTGTAATACATAGGAAGAAAATTTATTTGAGATGAATTAAAGCTTGATGTGTAAAGCTTTTAAAATAACAGCAAAGAGCGGCCACATATATAAAGTGTTTAATTTACCTCATTAAGAGGTAGCTGTGTATCTGGGGAGATCCAAGAGGCCTTGGAGCCCCCACTGGCCTCAAACATCTCGTCACTTATCTGTCAGGCACATGAATGTCCAGCATGAGAATTCCTCTGGGGCTAGAGAGCACTGAGGCCTCCGCCCCCTTCACCTGCATCTACTGCTGCATGTGACCAGTTTCGCATCCTACCACTCACACCTTGTCGGGGTTTAGGTGACAGCTCACTTTGGGCAAGGCTTTCTGAGGACTGAATGAAGTAGGGTATGGCAGAGGGAGTGATGGGGGTGAGAGCCTGGTGGGACCACGAGGTGCCATCAGGGCTGTCAGGGTTAAAAACAAAAATAAAGCATTTGCTCAAACCCACTTTGCTGTGACAGGAGTCAAAGCCAATGGTTTGTTTTTGATCCCCTGTGGTACAGTCCATTTTATTCTTGACCACTTTTGTCGTAGAAGCCCAGGTTTCCTAAGACCCAATAGCAGCTCACTGTCTGTGGTGGGATGTGCACCAGCTCCCTGTTCAATGGTCCTTCTCTGGAGCAATAGGTACAAAAGTTTCTTGGCCCAGGATTCCTTCTCACTACATGTAGGGAGCTTCGTATCAGTCACCGAAACATTATTCCTCTATCATTAATATTCTGTGTATTCTTACGTAATGATTTGGCTGGAGCACTGGTTTTGATGTTGGCATTCAAAGCTATAGAATAATCGTTGAAGTTGTCTTCTATTTATGGTGACACCTGTTTTCTACCTATGGTAGTGATGGGAAAGTTCTGTTTAAAATATATTTACTTAGGTAAAAAAGTAACTAGATTTAATGGCACATTTCAACTAAACACTAGATAAATGTTAAAAATGGTGAGCAAGTGCTACTTGGAGTAGAAAAATGAGCCAGGGAGGGTGGACACAAGATGGCTGACTGAAGCCAACTTTCCACAGAGGCTCCCGTCCAGAAGGAGAGTTAAAGGACAGAAATTTAGCAAATAACCTGGTGGATTAGAGCTGCACCAAGAGAGAGGATTGAAGAATGCATATCAACCCTGCTGAGGTGAGCTGCGACCCCAAGAATACAAACAAAAGGTACAAAATCCATCACCAAGCAGACGGTAGTCCCCTCCCCCATGAGAATGACTTGGAGTGCCCCACAAACAAATGAGCAGAGTTCAAAGGTCCTCCCACTACACTTCACAGGAGAGACCCTCTAAAAACTGGACCTACCTCCCCTACTAGGGTGCCACAGCATTCTCCTGCCAGGCATAAAAGTATATAGAACTATATATATTCTCTACCTGCAATTCTGAGCTCCCAGCACTCCCCTCCACTCTCACTCTGAGGTCTGGAGGTCTGTCCCCCAGGAGTCCAGCTTCTTGGGTAATTTCTCGAGGGGTGTGGACAGGGCCTAGACTGCAGCTGGTCAGTGCTGATTCTGCGGCACGGGAGTGAGGAGAGGATGGTCAGCAGAGAGGGAACCACACCGGAGTGGCGGTGCCCCGAGGCATAGAGCAGCAGCCGTTTATGGCAACAATAGGGCTCACTCCCGGATATTCTGAAGCCACACCCCCTGTCTCCCTGGGCAACCAGAGAAGGCTGGGCATCTTCTCAGGTGGCAACCACCACGGAACAGATCTGGGACGGAAATTCAGGCCCCATGAATAAAGGGTTTGCCTGAGGCGGTAACAGCCTGGGTAGAGCATGGGGACTAGAAAATGCACACACAGAGGCTAGAAGTTCCCAAAGCAGGGCTGACCCAGAGAACTGCTTTACTGAGCCTAAGATGCACTGGGGGATCATCAGCCTATAGACAAAGAAGGTAGGAGGCTAGAACTGACAGCTAACTGAATACAAACCTGCAGGAGCAAAGATAGGGCCTGAGGTGCAGGCTCTGGGAACTCAAAACAGCTTCTCTTCCACAGGGAAATTTAGCAGGGTCAGAAACAAATTCCTGCAAAGTTGTTCTGTTCTGTTCTGTTCTGTTCTGTCAGTAACATCAATTAGGGGCGGGGCTAGAACTGAGTGAACACCTCCCAGCCTTCATCAAGCACCCAAGGTTGTCAGGCCTAACTTCCCCCTGATGGATAGAGGCAGAGTGCAGCGACATGGCTGAGCAGAAATAGATTTCCATGTGATTCAGGCAGGTGCAAACCCCTGGAGTTTCTGTTCATTACAGGCAACTGGGTCACAGCCCTGCGGGGCTATCCGTGACTGGGTGTGACAGAGGTGCAAGGTGGGGAAGGAGGCATCAACCTTCCCAGACTAATCTATTTTCTGGGTGGGTCCTCCTGACTCCATGGAGCACTGGAACAAGCCATATCTGAGTTGTCACCAGACCCCTGAGATCCAGTTGCCAGAGACCTTTTAAACTCTACCACCTGAGACAGGTGCTGACTGAGACAATTGATTTGGACCTTTCAAACTGAGCCAATCACCTGAGGACTATTCAAGTGTTGCCCTGGGTGTGTGGTTGTAGGAAGGTTTGATTTTTGTTTTCCAATTGTTGCCTGTGGGGGGCATGATGAATTAACTGCTGGTATTTCTCCACAGCAGAGACTTCAACCCAGAGTAACTATTTCACTAGGGTGCAACAGAGGCCAGCTGAAAACAAGAACCACTTAGCCCCACCACACCAAACAGGTCCACAGTTTCTCAGGCCATAGCACTGTATGGGTCCTTGACAAAGCTTTAGGGGAAAAATCAAACAGTGGAAAACAATCATGGGATGGAATCAGTGGAAAAACTCTGATAACATGAATAACCAGAATAGATCAAACATCCCAAGGAAAGATATGGCAGATGTAACTGACGATCTCATTCATAAACAGCTGGCCAAGATGTCAGAAATTGAATTCAGAATTTGGATTGCAAACAGGATTAATACAATAGAGGAAAATTAGGAACTAGAAATTCGAGGAGCAATTCAAAAGTCAGAATTAGATATTCGAGGAGAAATTCAAAAATTGTCTCAAGAATTTAAAGACAAAACCACCAAAGATTTTGACACACTGTAGCAAGAATTTGTAGTCCTCAAAGATCTGAAAAATATAGTAGAATGCCTCAGTAATAGAGTGGAGCAAGCAGAAGAAAGGATTTCTGACATTGAAAACAAAGCCTTTGAATGCTCCCCAATTCTCAAAGAGGAAGAGAAATGGAGAGCAAAAATGGATCATTCTCTCAGAGAGCTCTGGGATAATTAGAAGAAGGCTTATATCCACCTCATTGGAATACCTGAAAGTGATGAAGTGGCCTCACAAAACACATAGGCCCTTCTCCATGAAACTATGAAAGAGAATTATCCAGACATGCCAAGAGTATCTGAAATTCAGATAGCAGACAGTTTCAGAACCCCAGCATGACTCAATCTGAATAAGACATCCCCCAAGCATATCATAATTAACTTCACTAAAATTGATATGAAGAAGAAAATTCTGAAAGCAGCCAGACTTAATAAATCCCTTACCTACAAAGGGAAGAATATTAGAATGACTGCAGATCTCTCTGCTGAAACTTTTTAAGCCAGAAGAGGGTGGTCATCGACTTTTAATCCCCTAAGGCAAAATAACTTTCAACCCTGGATCCTATATCCAGCTAAACTGAGTTTCATTTATGATGGAGAAATTAAATACTTTAATGACATTCATATGTTGAAGAAATTTGTCATAACCAAACCAACTCTTCAGGATATTCTCAGACCTATCCTCCATAATGACTAGCCCAATCCTCTACCACAAAAGTAAACTCACTCAGAAACTTTTGATCAAACTCCAACTCGCACAGTGGTGAAAAGATTAAAAATGTCCACTGCACTTTCAAAAAACTCGATACCCAAAATTTTACCAGACTTATCAATATTCTCCATTAATGTGAATGGCTTAAACTGCCTTTGAAAGAGGCACAGGGTAGCTGACTGGATACAAAAACTCAGGCCAGATATTGGCTGTATATAGGAGTCACATCTTACCTTAAAAGATAAATATAGATTCAGGGTGAAAAGATGGTCGTCCAAATTTCAGGCAAATGGTAATCAGATAAAAGCAGGTGTTGCAATTCTATTTGAAGACACAATAGGCTTTAAAACAACAAAAGCAAGGAATGATAAGAATGGTCATTTCATATTTGTTAAGGGTAATACTCAATATGATGAGATTTCAATTATTAATATCTATGCACCCAAACAGAATTCACCTCAATTTATAAGTGAAATTCTAGCAGACATGAGCTACTTGATTTCCTCCAGCTCCATAAAATAAAAGTTGAACTCAGTAACAACAGGAATCTGCATACTCATACAAAACATGGGAGTTAAATAACCTTACGCTGAATGATAGCTCAGTCAGAGATGAGATTAAGAAGGAAACTGCCAAATTTTTGGAACAAAATGACAATAAACACACAAATTATCAGAACATCCAGGATACTGCAAAGGCAGTCCTAAGAGTGAAATTTATAGCAATTCAAGCCTTCCTCAAAAGTACGGAAAGAGAGGAAGTTAACAACTTAATGGGACATCTCAAGCAACTGGAAAAGGAAGAACATTCCAACCCCAAACCCACTAGAAGAAAAGAAATAACCAAAATTAGAGCAGAAATTAATGAAATTGAAACAAAAGAATTATACAACAGATCAATAAATCAAAAAGTTGGTTTTTTGAAAAAAGGTCAATAAAATAGATAAACCTTTGTCTAACCTAACCAGGAAAAAAAGAAATGACAAAGATGAAATAACAACAGACTCCTCAGAAATTCAAAAAATCCTTAATGAATATTACAAGAAACTTTATTCTCAAAAAATATGAAAATCTGAAGGAAATTGACCAATACTTGCAAGCATGCCACCTTCCAAGACTTAGCCAGGATCAAGTGGAAATTTTGCCCATATCAAGTTCTGAAATAGCATCACCCATACAAAACCTCCCTAAAAAGAAAAGCCCAGGACCAGGCGGCTTCACATCAGGATTCTACCAAACCTTTAAAGAGGAATTAGTACCTATGTTACTCAACCTGTTCCAAAATATAGAAAAAGAAGGAAGACTACCCAACACATTCTATGAAGCAAACATCACACTGATCCCCAAACCAGGAAAAGACCCAACAAGAAAAGAAAATTGTAGATCAATATAACTAATGAATATAGATGCAAAAATGTTCAACAAGATTCTAACAAACAGAATCCAGCAAGACATCAAACAAATTATACATCATGACCAAGTCGGTTTTATCCAGGGTCTCAAGGCTGGTTCAATATACATAAATCTGTAAGTATAATTTAGCACATAAACAAATTAAAAACCAAAGACCATATGATTCTCTCCATTGATGCAGAAAAAGCTTTGGATAATATCCAGCATCCCTTCCTGATCAGCACTTAAGAAATTTGGCATAGAAGGGATATTTCTCAAACCGATAGAGGCCATCTACTGAAAACCCACAGCCAATATTGTATTAAATGGAGGTAAACTGAAATCGTTTCCACTCAGATCAGGAACCAGACAAGGCTGCCCATTGTCTCTACTGCTCTTTAACATTGTAATGGAAGCTTTAGCCACCACAATTAGGGAAGAAAAGGCAATCAATGGTATCCATATAGGGTCCGAAGAGATCAAACTTTCACTTTTCTCGGGTCATATGATTGTATATCTGGAAAACACCAGGGATTCTACTACAAAACTCTTAGAAGTGATCAAGGAATATAGCAGCATCTCAGGTTACAAAATCAACATTCATAAATCGGTAGCTTTTATATATACCAACAATAGTTAAGCTGAAAAAATAGTTAAGGACTCTATTCTATTCATAGTAGTGCCAAAGAAGATGAAATATTTGGGAGTTTATCTAACAAAGGATGTGAAAGATCTCTATAAAGAGAACTATGAAACTCTAAGAAAAGAAATAGCTGAAAATGTTAA
>CAUYPK010001277.1:0-23911 GCA_963574355.1 Loris lydekkerianus
ATCCTTCTTAGTAAAGTATCCCAAGAATGGAAGAAAAAGTACCCAATGTACTCAGCCTTACTATGAAACTAATTTAGGGCTTTCACATGAAAGCTATAACCCAGTTACAACCTAAGAATAGGGGAAAGGGGGGAAGGGAGACGAGGGAGGGGGGATGGGGGTTGAGGGAGGGGTATTGGTGGAATCACACCTACGGGGCATCTCGCAAGGGCAAGGGTGAAACTCAGCAAATGTGAAATGTAAATGTCATGCCATGGTGACTGGGAAAATGCCAGAAAGGCTATGTTGAATATTGGGATGAAAATGTGTCAAATGGTTTATGAAGCTAGTGTATGATGCCCCATGATCATATCAATGTACACAGCTATGATTTAATAAAAAAAAATAAAAAATAAAAAATAAAAAAAGACTTATATCCAGATGCCTTCTGAGCCCCGTGGACACAGTGATGTCTTCACTCAGCACTCAGAACCCCAAAGGCAGAGCAGAAACCCAGGCACCCCAAAGACAGACATAGGTAGAGAAAGACCCTTTCCTGCCTAGACAATTCCAGAAGCACAAGGTCTGGAACTCCTGGGACCAGCTGCCTGTTCCAGGAAGCTGACCCATGAGAAATGGAGGAGAAAGGAATGACAAACCGAAAGATGTCGGAGGGGGTTAAATATATAGCAGCGTCCCAAGAGGTGACAGACGTTGTGGCTGCACTCAGAGGGCACATGAGGCAAGGTTTAGAGTGTCACTGTAAGATTTGTCCTGCCATCGTGTCTTTATAGCAGCATTAAAATTGGAATTCCATTTTTATGGCTGCTGAAGACCACGACTGTTCTCTTGCAAATTTGGCTAGAAAATCCATCCTTCCCAGAAGCCACATGGAACATTCCATCTATTCCTAAAGCAAAATCTGTCACACTCCAGGCAGCTGAGTTTTTCTCCCATTCTGTTTGTAATGAGCATTGCTCTTGCTCGTGGAGTTTCTGAAAAATATTATTATTAAATAAAATCTGGCCAAATGTACTTTGCAGAAGTATCTTTTATAGAAAACAGATGGAAAATGCTAACCTAAAAATGCAAATCATAACATTTAATGACTTCTTAATTTTAAAAATTATGGATACAACTTCTTAGGAGGAACTGAAAGAAACCGTGACAAGAGCTTCAGAGGAAACATCAACAGTGGGCGGAGAGGCTCGCTCGCCCCCCCTAGCACAGTGGTCACGGAGCCAGCCACATACACAGAGGGTGGCGGGTACAAACCTGGCTCGAGCCAGCAAATCAACTGCAACAAAAAAATAGCCAGGCGTTGTGGCAGGCACCTGTAGTCCCAGCTACTGGGAAAGCTGAGGCAAGAGAATCACTTAAGCCCAAGAGTTGGAGGTTGCTGTGAGCTGTGATGGTATGGCACTCTACAGAGGACAACATAGTGAGACTCTGTCTCAAAAAAAAAAAAAAAAAAGTGGGAGGAGACTGCATAATCCAGGGAGGCTTTGTGGCTGCAGAGTGGGAGGAGCCCGCGTCACCCAGGAAGGCTGCGTGGCTGCAGAGTGGGAGGAGCCTGCATCACCCAGGAAGGCTGCAAGGTTGCAGAGATCACAGGGAATGTTCCATGCCTTACGGTGCTGCATTCTGAGGCCTCACATGTGTTCAACTCCAAAGGACTTTCTCAGATAAAAGAAAGGAATGAAAAAATCAGCAATACTCAGGATGCTGAGTGTTCCCAAAGTGTCTACACATGCACACACAAGTTCCAGTAACACTTAATGGGCTTCCTCCCCGTTTTCTACATGACTCCTCAAGTAGGAACATAAAGCCACAGTTTACAAATACTCATCATACAATGATTACTCAGATGTTGAACCCCTCCTGAAATGGGTATTTAATAGAGTTTCTTTCTGGAGCTTTCTGGACAGGAAAGCTTTCTTTACATTTTTACAGGCAGCTTCTCTTGAAACCCACTGATCAAGAGAATTAAATGTTTAAACGCTTACTCATTTTTTTTAGAAAGTGGTCGGGTTTTCTCCCCTAACCTTGCTTCCCAATCCATGGTTAACCACTCTCCTTCCCTCTTTCCAAATATAGAAGAAGAGTTTAGAAGTATTTCCAACTTAGCAGCACATTTTAATATTGCCCCTATGAAAAAGATTCAACATACATGCAAAATGCGCCTGTTTCTCCCCTTTGATTCTTCATGCTTTTTGAACAGCAAGTCACAAAATGTATCAAAATACATACCTGCAGTCACCAATTAATACTATATCAATTCATGGAAATAGATTGCCAAAGCAATAGTGTCACCAATGGAAGCACACTGCCTCCAACATGCCACCCAATGCCCTGGCCCAAGCCCTGCCAGGATAGGAAGTGCTGTCTCCAGGTAAGTGGCCCATTCACATGTGCTTTGAGGGGCCCCATCTCTGCAGAGCCAATGGAAATTAAACAGCTGGAAGGATTTTCCAATTTCTATCTTAGGACTGCTTAATGTATCAGAACTCACATGGGTTTCCCACTGAGACAGACATGTAAAATTATTCTTAGTTCTTTCCCATCTTTTTTTTCTCTTTAAGTCATGCCCTTTCTTCCCACAAACAGAACGTTGACAGGATACCAACACTCGAGTTCTTATCATAGATTAAAAAGAATGATTGCTAACGTCAATGGTTCATCACCTCCTTCCTGGTGCAGAAATTGATCAGCACCTGGTGGGGGGAGAGGCTGGTGTAGGAAGACACGTTTTCAGTGGTAGCTTCTATTTCCCTCCTTCAGAATTAAGCAGGATTTATTGACACTGCCTCCACTGAAAGCCAGGAAAGGGACTCATTTTGACAGCCAAGTGTGGAGAACATGAGCCACTTGGGGGCTCTCGGTGAATTCATGGGTTCAAAAAACAGTCACCTCAACATCACACTGATCAACAGAGAATTGAACACTATATAAAATGGTGCATTTTGAACACCATTCAGAGCGTTTTGTTCCAGAAGCACCGAGAGGTCCTGTAATACTTCTCTGCCTCAGTGGAGCACAAGAATTCCTCCAAAATGCTCCATTCACCCAGTGCCACCACCTGGGACCACGTGATGGAGCAAGCTTTCAGGAGGGTTTATCCGGACCATCAGAATGCTCTCACTCACTGCAGCCTTGAACCACTTACCACATTCAACATTCATGAGCATTCAGACCACACTGGACATCTAACAAATGGAATGTGACAGCATCTGGACATGAACCAGGAGCCGCTGTGGCTGAGCAGCAGCTGTCTGATCACTCAGACAGCACGTTCAAGTCTTTGAACACTCTGTCTTCAGTTCAAGGTTGTTTTTACCCAGACCATGTGGCTCCTTCATTTTTCTCAGTTCATAGCTGTGGCGGATACAATGGGTTCCCAATGCAACGATGATGCTGGGCTTCCTCGCAATGCAGGTTCAGATTCTAGAAGCATCCCTCTACACCGTTCATATAAAAAGATAAAATTGTGCAAAACCACTGGAATGTTACAGTACCTATGAGCTGTGTCCATGAGCCGAGCTAAAAGTGCATTTCCCAGAGCTCCTGTCCTGGTATGGTCCTGAGTCAGCGCTGGCCACTGGGGATGTTTGCATGAGATTTGAAATGAGGACAGGAAGAAACGGCTCTATCTTATTCTGCTCTCAAGGGCGGTGCTCAGAGGCACTGTGGAGCTCGGAGCACCTCACTGTCCTCCCGGCTCACTTGACGTTGAGGGGCCACTCTCAAGCCCACAGCTCCTTCAGTCCCCACAAGCAGCCCTGGACTAGGACAAGATGAATGAGGAACTTGCCTTGGGGCACAGCATTTAAGGGGCACCAAAACACTCAGTACTTGAAATAAATAATATTTGAAGGTGATGGGTTTTTTAAAAATTAAAGTCAATGTAGAAAAATACATAGTAAACAAATTATCAAAATGCTAAATAGACAGGGCCAGTAAGAGTGCTGGGGTGGGTCATGTGAACCCAGAGCCAGAGGAACAATCATTATCTCACAGGCTGTGACAGCTCCTCCTTCAGCTTCTCTGAGCCATGGGACAGGTGCACGTGCCTTTCCATGGCCAAGGGCACCTGCCTGTCCCGCAGGGCACTCACAGCAGTGGATGGAGACGGTGAAGGACATCTGCAAGTTACAGTTTGCTCTCTTGGGGCCCAGCTCTTCACATGGGGTCTCAATTTTTCTGTACTCCTCTCTACACCCAGCCATACTTTCTAGCTGTCATGTTGCTTGGTGCACCTGCTGTCACTTCACGCTCAGCCCTCAGTGTAGTGACAACAAGCGTAGACAGCTCCCACAGCACCTAAGTTTGCAAGGCCTAACTCTTCACTTCCTACAGGAACCCCAATACTCCATGCCACTTGTGATGGCTCCACTTCTCTTATCCCTGGAGATGTTATCATTGTTTATAAATGAACAATGTACATTACACAATGAATATTGTTTATATTCTATAAAATAGCATATTCCTATGGGACATGAAACACAGGTTTGGGGACAGGTAAGGTAAAATTGTACGATGGAATGTCCCCACTCTTCCCTCTGCCTGTGTGAGCATCACTTCGATGTGGTGAAGACATTGCCTTGTCCTGTGCATTTTTGGGTATAACTAGAGGCTATATTAACAGTGGGGCTGACTTTATACTTGGTAGCGTGTGGACAACTGGAATGTTCCCGTGTCTCTACCAGGATAAATCTGTTCCTGTCCAGGATTAGGTTTGGCCCTCCCTTTATCAGCAATAAAGACAAGGACATGGTCCCCTTAGGAAGCCACACAGTATATTTAGCTTACTCAAATTCTGCAAACATGAACACTATTGAAGGAATTTTAAACACTACTATGTTTAAAACCAGTTCCTAAGTTCAGTTATACATAAAATATACTTCAAAAAGAAAAATTGTTTATCTTTTTTAAGGACCCTTGTAAAGGTCCCAGACTATAAAATTACGGATTAGTCTCTGAATAATATTGTATTGCTATGATAAGTTCTAGAGCTGACTAAATTGGAGAATGAGGCTTTCACACAGTCTCATGAGGCTCTTCCCCAGTCCACAGTCTGGAGAAGACACCTGCTTCTTCAGGAATTTTGGCCCAGTCTGGATGAACTATGGTGCATCAGAAAGACAACGCCTTTGCTCATGAGACTCTCCAGGTGAATTGCTGGGTCACAGGGAGATGAAAACCTAAGTACAGCTGCTGCAGATTAGCAACTTCACTGCCAAGGGAGCCATTCTCTATGATAGATGTAAACCAGAGTTTCTCAATAGCAACACTATTGATGTTTTTGTGGAATAACTCTTTGCTATAGGGGATCTGTCCCATACGTTGTGAATGGTGACCAGTCTCCGGAGCCTCGATACAGTCGATGCTAGTAATACCACGACCTCAAGTTATGACAACCAAAAATGTCTGAAAGCATTACACCTCCAGAGTGGGTGGCCAAACTGCCCTCTGACAAGAATTACTGTGAAAACAGCAACACAGCCTTCTTCTAGCTGTCAGTGCCAGTGCCAGGCAGGAATGCAAACAGGCAGGGGCAATCCAGGGTCAGACACCGGGAGATCAGAGGGATAAGAATGAAGTCTGGTAGACAAAGGGAGGCCCAACCAAGCTAATCACTAGAGACGTTATATGTTAGAGAAACTCACGTCAGGAACTGAAGGCCATGTCAAGCTCAATGAAGCTGAGCTGGCAGAGTCTGGACATACTTTGTATTCATTTGGTAGATGTTAAGTATTTGGTAACAGTTCTTGGAGGATTCGAAAACCTTAAGAACATATCACAAATTTTGATGGTAAAACAAAGATTCTCAGTCCTTAAAGATAAAATTGACTATATCGGTTAGCTATTGCTGTGTAATAAACTGCACCGAAAATTGAATAGCATTAACAGCAAGTCTTTTTATTTCTCCTGGATCTGCTGGGAGTTCTTCTGGTCTTGGCTGGGCTCACAGATGCACCTGTGGCCAGCTGTGGGTGCTGTCGGGTGCTCTGAGGCTCAGAGCCAGGCTTTCTCATGTGCTTAGAATAAGGACAGTACAATGGAATACAAGCTTTTGGTACCATCTTAGTTCATTTCTACTGCTATAACAGAATACTACAGACTAGGTAATTTATAAACAATAGAAGTCTGTTTGGCTCACAACTCTGGAGGTTGGAAAGTCCAGGGCATAGGACCAGCACCTATTTGTCCATCTGGCAATGGCCTTCCAATTATATCATCCCATGGTGGAAAGTGAAAAGGCAGAAGGACAAGCAAGCATAGGAGACAGAAAATCAGGCTGAATGCTTTCTTTTATCAGGAAACCACTGCCACAATAATTAACCCACTCCTGCGCTAACAGCATGGATCCCTTCCTAAGAGCGGAGCCCTCGGGGCTTAAATGCCTCTTTAAAAACCCACCTCCTAATACTGTTACAATGGCAGTTAAATTTCAACATAAGTTTCAGGGGGACAATCAAACCATAGCAAATACCTTTTGATTTTAACTGTTGCATATGAAACATAAATTACTACTATTTATTACTAAGGTAGCATTCCACAGGAATTGTAATGGTTAGTATCTGTCCGTACTGTCACCCCACCTGCTATTATGCTGTCAGAATAGCAATCAGCAGCAGTCACTCTTGCCAGCACTAATTTATATCTCTCAGTTAATAACTCTCATTTAAATGATAGCTTCAGAATAACTTTGGCCTTTTCTAGGAGCTAGCTGTGTGTCCAAAAAAATTTCTTTTTATATACTCTCTGTCACTCAAATTATCCCTCCCATTGTCACAGGGACTCCTGTGACTCAAAAAATTGGCCTTACTTTCTAAATTGACATTCAGTCTTGGCCCTAAATAATAGTTCAGCAAATATAACAATGGCAACAAAACAATTAGTGTTTATTGAGTGCCTACTGGGTACCAGGCACTATTGTAGGTGCTGTGACTGTATTATTTCTTTAAATCTTCACAGTGACCATTTTTTTTTTTTTTTGCAGACAAAGAAACTGAGGCACCCAACGGATAAGCAACTCATCCAATGTCACTAATATATGATCTGGGATTCGAACCCCAGCAGTCTGGCACAGAGCTCATGTTCCTAATCAAATCACTATTGCCTCCGCCATGTGGAGTGAATTATAGATAGCCAATGAAATTTGATTTTTTGGTAATCATTATGAAGTTATGATTTCATTTTTTAAGAGAAAGTTAAATATAAATGCAGTCTTTTTTAAAAAATGTAAGATTCGTGATCACTTAGAAATTCAGTCATTTTTTTAAAAAATGTAAGATTCGTGATCACTTAGAAATTTAAAGACTGCTGACTTAGCTAGCCAGAGAGAATATTAATTACTTTCATTTGCTTTATGTAGATATCACTGCAGGCAAAACACGAATTATTTAGTGTAATGGAATCCAATCTTTATCTATAATATACCATAACTTTGTTTCTGCAACACTGCTCTAATTGACTCTGATCAAACATTTTCCAGTTATGTGGTGTTGTTAAGTTTGGATGTTTTAAGAAATTGAACTAAAAATGATATAAGTCAGAAAAAAAAATAAGCTGAAGTATGAGAAGATACAGTTTCATCAATATTTCTATACCAACATTCAATTAAAATGTAATGTTATCCTTTAATTGAAAAAGAATGAGTCGGTCAATTATAAATTAATGTGTGAGGTGAATAAGTTCTATTGAACCAGAAAGTTGAACATGGAGAGAAGGACACTTCACAGCAAGTTAACCTTGGAGGGAAAGGAAGTGTGTGTATGATAAATCCGTATGAAATGCATATGAAAATACAAAACATAAATTACAATTTTTTAAACAAAACCATGAAAATGTTCATTTGAAAACGCATTTGCAAATACATAAGAAAAAACATTTGAGGGAAGAAACATTAACTAAATTAACACCACCAATGAACTGATTTCTCATAGAAAAATGATGGTCAGAAAACTGACCTTGAAAACATGCCTTGTTCCAAGCTTAAAATATATGATTATTTATATTCTTAAAACAACCTTTTATTGTAGTTTAACACCTACAGGGAGACATTACAATGAATAATCCGTACATTTCAATGAATAATTAAAAAATAAGACATCCGTGTAACCATCACTTGGGTCAAGAAATAGAACATTTCCACCTCCTAGAAGCTCCTCCAATTAATGCTTCCAAATTTTTCTTCAAAAGTAACCACTCTCCTGGCCTTTAACACCACGGAACAGATTCTCTTGTTTTTAAGCTTCACGTAAATGGTGAATTTCACAGTATAGTATGATTTTTTGTCTGGCTTCTTTATGAGATCTGTCCATGTTGCTTCACATTGAGATATTTCACTAACTTTCTTGGCTCCATAGAAGTGTGTTACATGAATTTACCAAAATGCGTCCATTCTACTGTTGATGGACATTTGGGTTGCAGGTTATCTGCCATTAAGGACCACCTGGCCCCTGACACCTTCTCATCCAAGTCTCTTGGGATAATGTGGACCCATTTTTGTTGCGAATGGAATTGCTGGGTCATAAAACACTCTACCCACAGAGTTGGACAGTCTCTGTCACCCTTATGCAACCATCACTTGGATTTTCACTGAATGACAACTTCATTACACCACATGTGCACATTCACAGGCAGTTATTAATCATTTGAATTGTTGACAGCACCTATTCGCCAACCCATGTGAAAATAGCTCATGTTGTAGCAACCCACACAGCCAGATTAGGGCAAAGTCTCGGAATATAAGCCTTGCCTAGCACCGTGAGATGGTAAATAGCTTGCAAATATGCCTCACATTTTAACTCGCAACAGATCCCAAGCTGGCTTTCCCAGTTTCATCAGCTGTTGTGTCGATCTAAATCCAGGTCTCTCCTCCGACTCCTCTACAACTGTTACACCTCTTTGACTAATCTTCATGTCAGATTTGTCTTCTCCAATGAGGCTCCTTTACCACCTGTATATGGCTCCTGTCCCAAGCTGTCACTGAGTCACTGGCACCCAAAATGGGCATTTGTGCAGTGGTCACTGTGTGCCTGTTACCAGGTTAGCATGAAGGAGAAAGAGGAGAGGGACATGGACTCTGCCCTCAAGAAGTTTGAGTCCAGCAGAGGAAACCCAAGGTGACAGTGAAGGGGTGCAGTAAGTCACACGCATAACTACCAAACAGGAAAGTGTGTGGCAATAACGCAGCCATAGAAGAGGGAAAAGTCAGTTTTCCTGACAAGGAAAAAGAGTAGATGAAAGTTTTGAATGGAATCTCAGAAGCTGAGCTGGAGCGTTCTAGGCACAGGGCTGGGAGAGCAGAGGCTGAAGGACAGACCCTGCCTATGGCCCTGGATCAGCCATTCGCAGATGGGTGTGATGGGGGCTTAGACAAGAGCTGAGCCACAACCACTGAGCTGTCCACTCTTCACTCCCACCACGACGCCCCTCCCAGCCTGGCCATTCTTCCCGCTCCATGACCCTTTCTCTGTCCAGCCCTCACATGAGGAACAACTTGTCAAGGGCCCCTCCTCCACTGTGCCCTGAGGGGCACTTCTACAGTGGGGTCTGACCCCCAAACACCCCTGAAGCCTCCTGTGTCTCCTATTACTCTAGCTCTCCTGGAGCCCTAGTTAGGACTTATAAAGAGTGAAGCTCTAGAAAATTTTCATCCTTGCCTACATTTCCTCTGTAGGGTTACTTCCCCAAAGCCCCAAAAACTTCACAGTGCTCTGCTAATTTTAAAGCTTCTAAGAAATAGGGAAAGACTGCTGTTATCTTGAACTTTCCACAGCCTGCTGAACTATTTTAAAAATTAATCAATCCATAATGCATGCATGGAGAGCTTCTGCCCAAAGCACGCAGACTGTGGAGGAAGCATTTCCCAGAGTGGACCTGGAGTTGTGCACAAGGGTGAGAGGGGCACTCTGTCATTCCCCTGGAAAAGCCCCAAGCGGCACACACCTACAGTCTGATTGGAAGCATGGATGTGAATTAGAGTTCCAGTAATAAACACTGAATTGCAACCAGGATAAATCCCCCAAAGCACATGTGCTGATGGTGTGTAAGGGGAGAGTGAGATGGAGGGGAGGCAGGGTGACCACGTGAAGGAGGTGGGGGCTGAGGAGCGGGAAGATTCCTCAGGATAAGCAGGGAGCAAGGACAATGTCACTGAGATGTCAGGAGGTGGATGGCACCTTCCAGAAAGTGAAGCTGGGCGAGTGTAGTTGAAATGAAGATGGTTCAGATGTTCATTTGTGGGAGGCAAATACAGGGTCCCATAAAGGTTATACAGGAATTCCAAGGCCAACTTGGGGGATTTGAGTTTGCAATTCCTATAATGGCCAAACAGTGCCTATGGGACTAACCTCCCTTCAAACTATTAAAAAAACTCCCTTAAACTCTGAAAGCCCATAAACTCAGTGTCTGACATAATAAGCTCCCCCCAACAGCACTGGAGAGACAGCAGGTGCAGGAGGGGTCGAGGTTAGATGACGAGAACGGCACAGGGTGAGTTTTCCTGTTGTGTCCTTCACTCTGAGAGGACCTCCATCTGCTCCATCTGCTCCATCTGCTCCATCTGAGAAGCAGGTAGAAATTTGCAGTCTTACCGGACTCCAGATGGGAGACAAAGATGGGGCAAGAGCCCCAAGTTCTGTTTGTGCATTCTGCCCATGTCTCAGAGTGACCTAAGGCCACACAAGCATGGCGGAGATTCTAGGCATCCCAGGTCCAGCTAAAATAATCAAACTTGGGTTTGTGCTGCCACAACTCATGGGGAAAACAGGCTTTCCATTTGGAGGAGAGCCATTCCATTCACAGGCGGAATTAAAGCCTCAGAGTGGGTTTTCTTTTTTATTTGGTGGTGGGGGAGTACCTAGCCAGATTTGCATCTTTACATTCTCAGTCAGTGATTCTGACTCTATTGTGGAGCAGACTGTGTTGGAGCAGCAGTGGTTGTAAAGAGCTCTCAGGAGACTGTGACGTCCCTTGAGAGATGAAGGTGCCTCAGAGGGGCAGAGTCTGAGAGAGTGGACCTGGGGTCGGCAGAACTAGGGAAGGGATTAGATGCAGGCTTATGAATCAGGGGCCTACAGGGCTCTGAGGTCGTGGGCTTGAAACCCAAATGGCCAGTGGCGGCATTCGTGACGATATGCAAGCTGGGATGAAGGCCTTGGGGGGGGAGGGAGGGCTATGTGTTGGCTTTGGCAGTGGAGTGAGACACCCAAGGGAAATGTCAGGTAAGCTGATTCATGCAGAAGAGGGCAGTCAGGGCTACAGATATAAATTGTAAGACACCTGGATGACGTGGTAATAAAGCTGCGGATATGGGTGAGATCCCCTAGACATAAAAGACAAAGGCACCCAGGATCCACCCTTCAGAAGTCCCAGCATTTCATGGTCAGGGTGAGTTGGATGTGCCTGCAGAGAAGCCAGAAAAGGCAGGGTGAAAAAAAGACTAGAACCCTTAGTGTTCTCTCGCAAAAGGCCGCCGACATGGAGGCTAAAAGCACAAAGCTCCAAGCATTCTGTAATCCTCAGCTCAAACATGTGATCACTGTATTTACCCAAAATCTCACCCTTTCCTGTTCTAAAATCTTTCCTGTTCTAACCCTCAAATTCCCCGGCCCAGGACCTGCTCTCACTTTGCAATCACGACTGTCCTTGGTGCTCTGGGCTGTGCCTCTGCCTCCTCAGCTGTCAGGCCTGACCACACGTACTATTACAGGGCTTGTGTCACCACCCTAAACTAACAAACAATATTACATAATAACCCTAAACACACAAATGCGGAGTCTGATTTGTTCTCTTAAAGATGATGTAGAAGAAAGTATTTGAAATCAGCAAGACAGAAGCAATAGAAAGACTGATATTTTAAACAGGTAAGTGTCCAAAGAATCATTTTTAGTGGGCATTGCTCTAATTTCTTTTTTGTTTGACAACTCAGTATTTAAATGAGTGGCCTAGTGAAATTGCCTGGCCCTGGCTTTAAGGGCAGCTGTGACCTACTTACAGCTTGTGTCAGCCTTCACAGAGGATTTCACTAACAGAACCCAATGCAGAGGCAAAATCACAACTAAAGTCGATCACTGTCCTTCCATCTGGACATGCCCTTTTGGAGACAGCATTCCAGAGCCTCCTTCTACTGCCACAACCTCAAAGTGTAGTCAGGGGACCTCAGCAGATTCTTGTGACTCTGTCAAGGGTCTATAAATTTAAAAACACATTTGTAGTAACACCTCATCTGGCTTTTAAAATCTCCTGTTCCTAGCCTACATTAAAGCTTTGTTGCCATATCAAAGAAGAGCATCCCCAATTATCTGAAAAAAAGAAAGCAGACGTTAAAATACTGCTCTCTTTTTCAGCCACCCACCTAGAAAACACAAAACACCAGTGACTGGAAACAGAAGCAGGTAAGAGCAGGGAGCTGTCTCCTATTCAGCAGGACTTTAAAGAGGTGTGCAAACCTGTAAGACAATGCCTCTCATTTAATATATTTTGTTTTGGAAAATTATTTTTCATAAAAAGATGTTATTTGTATTAATATGTAATCTATTTATTTCTGTTATCTTTAATGAATCCTTAAATAAAATTTCTAAAATTTGATTTCTCCGATGCCATCTGTAGGCATAATCCACATAAACAAAGCTCTCTGTGGCCAAGTGACATGTGAATGCTTTGGATCCCACCCACAGGATGATGTCCCAGTGGTGGCTGGAGGGGGCTTGACGCTCACCCACCGCATCTGCTCACCTCCACGTGGCTGCCATGAACACAGAATCCCCAAACCTAACTGGGCAAAACCGCCCTGCCCACGAGCCAGCAGCATGTGCCTCCTCCTCCCCAACTCAAAGACCAGAGGGCAGATATTAGACGAGGGTCTGGATTTCAGCCAGTACCCACCAGTACAAATGGACCAGCTGATGGAACATTAAAAAAACTCTTACACCCCAGGCCCCAAAGCACTCCCACGACCATCCCAGCTCCTCCCCTAGGACCCAACAGTCATAGGTACCCCATCTGCCAATAAAAAGGGTAGAGCTTGGCCACTGACCCCAAAGTGTCCCACCTGACCACCTCTGGCTTCCCCAGGACCCCAAGGACTGGCTCAGGCCCTGCCCATCCTGGTAGCCCACTCCAAGTTCTGTTCTGATTGTATTTTAAGAAGCACCCTCCCCATCAGAACCCATGTGGTCCCAACACACACCCCTTTTGTCCCCTCTCTCTGTATCTCTCTCTTGACAATCCTCCTGACCCAGAAGGCGCAGACCTGGGGATTTTTCTTCCTCTTTGTATTATCTTCCTTCTGCAGAGCAGCCAGCCTCTCTCCCCACATATCAAAGCAGAAGGCTGTCCTCACAGCTGCAGGAAGCACTCTGATCTGACTGCTCCAGGCTCAGTCTTTGAAATGCTATGTAGATTTCAAGGCCACCATTTTCCCACTGCTGGCCTCACAACCTTACTGCTTGCTTCTTGAGATTTGTAAACTTTCCCCCACGATTGTTTCCAGACATTGCATGGTTTTCTCTCCACTCCTTCCTTTGCAATGACGCCATTTTTAGGACGTCGGTTCTTAAACTTCTCTGCATGTTAGACTCCCCCAGGAAACTTCAGCTGGTGCCCAGGTTGAGGGCAAAATCAGCTATGTGACAACCTCAGGGTGAGGCTCGGGTGAGAGGGGTGTTTTGAGCTCCCTGGAGACACCAGCCTTCAGCCAAGGTTAGGGAAGCATGTCTGCCCCTTGATTCCCTGCACTCGGCACCCTCCAGCGACCCATGTCTGGGGAAAACACCTCTTCTCCTGGCTCTTTCTATTGGAACCTCCCCTGGGTTGGATGGGCTGGTGGAAGCAGGGTCCAGATCTGACACACGAGTCTTTTGTGTAAGAAAACAGCTCTTCCCAGAAGACTCAGTCCCATTTCTCTCCCCTTAATCTCCTTACTGATAAGGAGATGTAGGACGCTGAGTCCATTTGTCCTGCAGTCACTCCCTGCACCGTGCAGGGCAGACCTACCTGTTGGTCAGGCAGCAGCTAACCTGCGCGCCCCTGCCGGGGACTGTTAGAAACTATTGATGTCCACACCTGTGCTCTGACCAAATCAATCTGTTCTCTGGGGTGGGGTCCCAGCAGCAATATTTTTAAAGTTCCCTAAATAATTCTTATGCATAGCCAGAGTGAAGGGACCCTTCACCTTTAGCCTTCTGGAGAAGTAGCCACCTTTCCTGGTTTCCCAGTAATTCAGTAATGCAGATGTTCATTTGGCAAAAGCAAGAGAATAGAGGCTCACTGGGAGCTGGCCTCTCTCAACCGTCAGCCTCGGCTCTCTCCTCCTGGATCATGTACTGGGGAAACCGCTCTCTGCCTTCTCAGTCCCGCAGCTGCCATGCACACAGCAGCTGCAGAAGCAGGAGATGCACCTGGCAAGTGCCTCTGCGTCCACAGCCTTGGGCTCATCGCTTAGAGAAACGAAAACCATTAGCCAATGTGGAAAATGAGGCTTTCCTTCAAAGAGCTGAGAACTTAGGCATGAAGTGCTTAGCCCTAGACGACAGTGCCAAACAAGCCCTGGCAAGATGGCCGCATGCAGCTTGATTTCTTTAGCCCTGGGGATGATCTGCAAAGGGTTGAACTCCAAGGGAGCCTAGAATCAGGGTCAGTGGGCAGAGAAGGGAGGGCAAGGGACATCAACAGTGCTTGGAAAGGTTTGGCCAGTCTGCAGAATAAGGACAGATATGTTTTGTCAGCCAACCTAAGTCAATTAAGCTCTTTTGACTAGATAAAGCAGCCTCCAAAAAATTTAGAGGTTGCTGGAAATTAGCTACTCTGTAACCTCAAGGCCAGTTTCTAAGGAAAGCAAGTCTCAGACCAAATCCTGCTACCCACACAGATATTTATTGTACAAAATCCCATTATCAAAAGACACAGGAGAGATATCCCACCAGCCCTGTGGGACTGATGATGTTCTATGAGCTCTGAGGTTTTCCTGCATCAGCAGAGAAATCGAGAGAAGCCTCTCAGGGGCAGGCTCTGCCCATGCAGTCACCTCCAAGGGGCGGGAAGTCCCATTCTGGTGCCCGGACCCAAGATCCCGAGGAACCAGCCCTCACCCTGTTCCTACGGGGGAGGCCACAGGTCTTTTTGGGGGGGTGGGGGTATCTCTAAAATACTTTTGCCAGTACACATATCTTGAACCTTTAATTTTGGAATGAGAATCAATTTCTAACATTCACCAGGGAAGTTTTAGAGGCCACTGCTTCCACCAGTAAAGATCACCCTAACACCAGGTGTGCTGATAAGCAAAGCCCAGGCTGAAACCTGGGGTTGGGTAGAAGCTGCACTCTTATCAGTTCTCTGGAGCCCTGGCTTCCCAGCTGCAAAGCAGGGAACACCATCCGATCACCGCTGAACTCTGCATTTCTTACAAGGGCAACTGATGATTTTAAAGCTTTTATTTAAATGAACAAGCAGACACAGTGTCACACTGTCTATGATGACATATTTTCGGGGCACTCCAGACAGTGTTGGAGCAGGCTGGGGCAGACCTGTTGAGAGAGCTCAGAAGGGCAGATTGCATATGTTGGATCTGTAGGAGAATACATCTCTAATATTAAATAGTTAATGTCCACATCCACAAGTTTAGGCCAAAGGGAAAGAAAAAAATCTCTCAGGCAACCATTGCACAAAAGCAAACCTTGTTCTTGTAATCAGCGGACTCCTGCTGCCAGCTGGGCCACAATGAGGCACATAGGATGGTGATTGCTGCAGCCGCTTCATCCCTGCAGGGGGCATTGACTTTGACTTTCAAAGGCACTGGCAGTGCCTGCATCTGTGCCATTTCCTCAGAAACAGAAGTTACTTTGTCTCACAACTGTGCATCATATTTATAATAGCTTATTGATCAAAGCCAGGTCCACTTTCAAAGCAGGTGTCTCTTCCTCCTGAGCCAGCTTTCCATCAGAAGACACTAGTTTCACAGTTCCGTCTCTTCTGCATGAGCCCTCGTGGCTTAACACTCTCTCTCTCACACACACACACGTCACACATAAGCACATACACACATGTAGTGGAGCATGCTTAGGCATGCAAAAGCCAAGGGCTTTGGTCTGCAAGTGGGGAGGGGCTGAACTTGTGACCTGGGCTACCCACACAGTTCTTCATTGGTCTCAGCCACACTTCAGTCCCCTACCATAATATGACCTTCTCTGATTCTGTTAGATATATATGTGGGCTACTTTTGGCACTCTCATTTCAAATTTCATCTAGCAAGTCTGAAAATGTTATTCTCACACTCCAGGGTGTTGGTTCGTGTAAGATAACTTTGCTTTGTTTCTTGGCCAAAAATTTACTAACTGAACCACACAAAGAAATCTGCTCTACAGGGGCTGATGACATCATTGGAGGAGTCTCCAATGCCCAGTAACTCCATTTCTAGCCTGCCTTAATTGACCAGGGTGTAATCAAGTAACTTACTTGATTGTGTAAAGATAACTTACTGTGCTGGTCTGCTCCAGCAGCCATAACAAATCACCACAGACTGGGCAGCTTAAACAACAGGAATTTATTTCCTCACAGTTCTGGAGGCTGGAAGTCCAGGACCAAATGGCCAGCTCCTCCCAGCGTCCAGTCACTGTCTTCTTTCTGGGTGTGCACATTCCTGCTGTCTCCTTTTGAGTGTCTACACTTCCTGTTCTAATAATTAGATCGGTTTGGGGCCCATGCTACAGACCTCATTTTAACATAATCTCTTTCAAGACCTTATCTCCAAATACAGCTTTATTCTGAGGTACCAGGGTTAGGACTCAAACACAAACTTTCATCTATTTAACGTATATTCACATCTTATCACACTTCCAAGTTGCCTAACAGCCTACAGTCATGTCAGGTGCTATATGTCATCAGAAGTCCTCACACATTTGTGGTCTTCAAATACCAGAGCAGCTTTTAAAGTTAGATCCATGGGATACTTTGTTTGGATGGAGTGGTGCTGGGGTTCTGAAACCCTCCATTATCTGAGGGGCTCATCTACAACTTGAACTTTACCATAGAATTGAAAACAGTGTAACCTAAACATTAGTATCCTCAGATTGATTTGAAATAAAAAAAAATAAAATACGAAGAACACAATGAATACTAACTAAACGATGATAAAAAACTGTCTGAAAAAGAGAAAAATCTTAAAGGTTAAACTCCGTTTTTTTTTAGAATTCAGAACAAAAAGTTTTCTTCTATTATACCTTAAGTTATTACTTTCTTCTCCCAGGTGTTTCTGTTGTTCACTTTAGATATATTTATTTTCATAGGTTAAATTACTGAGCTATGTCTTGCAAATATATTATTTCTCATGTCATTCCTTATCTTTATTGTATAAATAACTGTCAACAGTTATTTGTGTGTGCCTTATTGTGACAATTACATACAGGAAATTTTTTGAAAGTGTCTAAGTGACAGACAGTAAAGGCAACAGTAGTGTCTGTACATCCAAATATCTCAGGTGATAGAAAACAAAGAGAAACAAAACACAGAGAAAGGAAGCATAGAAAAAAATGTGTCCATATTTTGGAAACAAGATGTCAGAAAGTGATAGAAAAAGTGTAAACTGTATGATGATTACAATGTGTTATTTTGATTTCTCTTTTGAATTCACTATGTAGGGTGAAAAAGCAACTGTCATAATTAGTAATAAAAATTAAAGTAAAAAAATGGAAAAAAAAAAAAAAAAAAAAAAAAAAGGTAGACTCACAGGACTCTCCTCCTTCTCCCTCCTAGAGAGTCTTATTCAGTGGACAGGTCCTACAAAATAGACTGGCCCCTCAGGACAGGTGGGCAAATATGAACATGTACTTCAGAAGTCCTTCCCTCTGGGGAAAGGAGCTAGGGAGCCAGAATGGAGGAGATGGTGGTGTTGGTACACACTTTGACGCTGTTTGTTTGAATTTTGATTACATGTATATATTACTCTTTAAATAAAATAACATTTATTAATTTAATAATAGACAAATTTTCAAGTGGAGTTTTCAACCAGTCCAATTGGAAAACCACCCTTGAATGAACTTCATCAGCCTTGGGCTCCAGGAGTTTCTAGTTTAAGACCAACAACCATTTGAGTCAAGAAGTCCAGACCTAGTGAGTGGGGCTAGGCTTTGGGGGAAGGTAGAACAGACAGAAAGACTCGCAGACATGAGCACCACAGGTAGCACAGGTGACCCACAAGATAGTAAACAGAAGTGCAAAGCCAGGCCAAGTGAGGCATCACCCAGATATTTCCAGAGGGAGAAGTCAGGACTTGGAGAGATTTTCTTCCAGCCCATTTTTAAAAGATAGGTAGCATGATGTTTTCTTTTTTCTTTCCCCTGGGCAGAGTGCTATGGCATCATGGCTCACAGCAACCTCAAACTCTTGGGCTCAAGCTAACCTCTTGCCTCAGCCTCCCAAGCAGCTGGGACTGGATATGCAACTGGTGGATTCAAGCTAACAATCCACCACTGTGTATGCAACTTTAGGGAAAAATTTTAATTTCTCTGAGCTTCCAGATACTCACATATAAAATGGAAATACTGTTTATCCAACAGGGTCATTGTGAGGACTGAATAAGTGTCCTGTGTATTCTGAACTGCTCTACAAGTGGATGGCATTATTATTTTCAAGTACTCACTTTTATTGGCACCATGATAATCTTGAAAACACTCATTTCAGTCATAAAAGCCTATTGAATTTACCCAAATAACCTATTAAAATCTCTAAACAAGAACGAACTTCATTAAAAAAAAAATTCTACTTGAGTTAAAAATGCTGCATTTCAGAAAAACTTTTGTTTTATTTGTTAAAATAGATGGTGAATATAGAATTTCTCCCAGCCTTGCTACCTTGCACCTGAAACTTTTTCATTTCTTTCCAAAATAGAGATAGCAGCAATGAATTAGAAGCAGGGCACCATTTCCATTGGTAGTTTAGGTGCTCGTGGGAGCATGCATGACATTCTGAAGCAAGACTGTGGATCTCCGCTATCTGCAAGCGAGTCTACCTGGGCTCATTTTGTCACGAGAATGGAAACCAAGTGCCAGGACATGGAGAGGCATTGATTGTTTTCAACTTCAATAACTCTCTTGGAATGACAAAGTTAGTAAGTGTTATATCTTTGCCTAAAGATAAGTGTTATGAGATCACACATTCCCGTTCTTAGAAGGGCTCATTCTTTACTAAATTAACATTAGGAAAAAAGAAATCAGTGGGCTTTATTAAACACACTTCTTCTACTTTAGTAGACTGAGCAGTTCAAAATGTGCTAAGAAGATGACAAAAGCAACTAGAAATTTATCTGAAGAGAAGGAAAGATAAAATGTTTAGGAGCCTGCAGATAAGAACCATTTTCTGGCTTAGATTGATAGGTAAACATAACACTTAAAGATGAAACATGGGCCAAAGACTCGTCTTCAATATACTCCCTCAAATTTCAACTTTAATTAATCCTCTGAATTTCATAACAGTGTATTTTCTAATTACACAGGGACTTGCTTTGGAATTCTAAGTAGGACGGTTGCCGTTCACAAGTCATCCTGTGTCCTTAATGACTAAGTTTCAAGCTCTTAATATATATCTTATCTTAGGTTAATTAAATGGGCCAATTTCCCTTGCCTAACAATTATTCGTAATAATCTGATATTGTTTAAGCTCCAAAATAACAACCTATGAAAAATATCCATCCTTGACTTAAGTGTGTCTCCTACTATTCTCAACTGGGAGGATGGAAGGAAGTCACTGAGGAAGACGGGCACAATTCTCACTCACCGAGGGGCCCAGATTTTAAGGGACTTCCTGTTTCATGGCACAAAAAATCTAATCCTATCCTCACAAAGCCTTTTCAGCTTTTGGCTCCAAGATCGGAAGGACTTCTTTAAGTTGTGTGTGATTTTGAGACCCCCTCTAAGCTTAGCCTCTGGTAACAGGAACGAACAAGAGAGCCTTTCCCACATGCTTTGCACCACAACCAGGCACATCACCGTGAAAGCAAGTTTCAGACTTACTTCGGCCACACAGACCAATGTTTCCTGACAAGTAGACACAAAACCATCTGTTTCTAGAAGCTTTGTGAAGTCCCTGCTCTTGGCCACTTAGGAACGTCTTCAGTCCCTTCTTTGGTCAGGACACAGAAGTCTCAATTAGGAGGCAGAAGGCGAAATGTAACCTGAGGCCAAGGGCGACACTCTGATGGGGAGCACAAAGCCTGCTGCCCTTCCACATTCCTGCACCCCTGTCCAGGGGAGGGCCGAGGGACCTGGGTGGGGTTAACTACTCCATGTATTCCACTTATTATGAGCATCACTCACTTCTTTGGTCATCTCCAATCACCCTCACACTAATTAACAAATCTCAAGAGCAACAACCAGATGGAGGTTATTGAAGACTTGGGGCAGTGGACACTAAACTTGAATTCCTGAGTATCTTACAACACTAACCATGCCTGCTGTTGGGTGTGCATTCCTCTTTGTGACCCTGTGAATACTAACTAACCCTCCCCCCAGGACATAGAATAAATAAAACTAACTAGCCCACACATGTTTTACACCTTCTTTACTGAAGTATTTCGAAGAAAAATTGTAGACAGACAACAGTATGAGCTGAGGAATAAATAGAGTTAACACTCAGGGCACACAATCAACACAAGTGTTCAGAGGGTCAGGAGGGAGCTTTGTATTCACTTCTCTATTCCACACCCTTGTACATGGCTCAAGTTTTCTGAATTAGGGCACCAAGCAGGGTTATTCCCCTTCTAGTTTAAACACAAGACAGTAAAATAGCTACAGATGAAAACTGCAAATAGGTGGCCTCTCGCAAAAGATGAAGACAGGAGTCTTTTCCTGATAAACATCCTAGAAAAGATTCACATAATTAAAACTTTATTTGAGCAACAGACAAAATTAGGATGTTTCCAGGGAGCCTGGGTTGTGATTTCATCCTTAGAAGGTGGCTCATATTAGATGGTGACTTTGAATCTTGTTCCCAAATGCATCAGTTGATTTGGTTATTCCCAGTTTTTTACTATTACAAGTAAAGCTTATATATATGTAATATAAGATTCAGGGTGAACATAAGTTTCCATTTCTCTGAGATAATGCTGGTAAGGGAATGTTTAGTGTTCTATGGGCAGTTATCCAAGCAGACAGAAGCAGATAGAGCTTTCTCCATTTCTCTGAGATAATGCTGGTAAGGAAATGTTTAGTTTTCTATGGGCAGTTATCCAAGCAGACAGAAGCAGATAGAGCTCAGAGAGACAGAATCTTGTGCTGGGTACTGGGTATGAATATGTATCTGAGACCAGAATGTTTTGGTCTTATAAACAAGACTCACAACTTACTACATGAGATCCACATTGATCAGATGGAGAGCAAAATGATAATACACCATTTCAATAGGACCATTTCGATGACTGAAGGAGTTGATCCATGACATGGTCTTAGAACCACATCAGACAAACAATGTACTTTCAATCAATTTTAGCTACTATTTCAATTTGAATGACTTTGGCCACCCGTAAAAGTAAACATTTTCCCCTGTATTTGTTAACTTACTAAATTTCTCTTGTGGATTAAATATTAATGTTTGAATATACAAAAAAAATTCATTTTGTTTCAATATTAGATGAAGCGTCACATCCAAGAAAATTCAAACACACAGCCCACCAGAAGGGCAGAGTACAGTCAATTTACATAAGATAAAGAAAGATATATGTTTCATTATGTTTAAGTTATCACTCTATGGCCTAAGACACACTTGCTCAAAGGGATTTAATCTGTGTGGGGAAAAGTAGTGCTCAACTGCACATGGGGCCCTGCAGTAGACCCCAAAAAGACCACCAAGAGAGCTAGGACATGGTTCTCTCTCTCTAGGAGCTTTCATGATGAACTTGATTTAAACACCAGAACAAATGGCTCTGAAAGGTGATGAATGACTCGTACAAATGAAGGTCACGGTCTTGAAATGATGTAGGAGGTGAGAAAAAGAATCACTGATGATACTAGGGTGATCAACAATAAAAATAAAACAAGCTTTTGCAGAAGGGGACTCTGGTGGGACCTTAAGCTGCACAGCATCTGTGTGAACAGAGACAAACGCATCCCCGGGGCGTGCATAAGGGCATTCATGCTTCTGGAAAACAACATAGGCAGAGGTGATGGTAGATGCCAGGAAATGATAAGAAAAAATTTATTAAAAAGACTATAGTCCAAACATAGATGATCTAGAATGATGGGTGAGTTCACACTGTGTGTAATGGGGGCCTTCAAAAGCTTTTAGAAAGAGAGTGCACATCACAATCAGGGTATTTGGGGGGACAGATCTTTCTGCACTAAGAAAATCTCATTGGAAGGGAGGACAGAAAGCAGGGCAATCTATGGAAAACAATTTCAATTGCCAAAGTAAGTAGTGATGTGGGTCTAGACTAGAGTGAGGCTGGAGACTGAAAGCCAAATTGTTCTATTTATTTTCTGGGGGGAAAAAAGAAAATATACCTATCCTAGAAAAATAGGTTCAGCAATTGCTCCATATAATAAATTATCTTTCTTTTATTTCACCCATAGTCTTTTTGCTTTAACTGACCACCAAATAATTGCTTCAGCACCAACTTATTTATCATCTTCCCAAGTCCAGCCCCGCAGACCTGAATTGAAAGTATTTCAGAAGTGGTGGATGCGCTGGACACAAGGTCTTATTCCTGTTTCTCTTCCATTGTTTGATGTTACCTCTGTTCCACAGATGTCACTAGCAAAGTATGCCAAGACAGGACAGCTGACACCCCCTTCTATGGCTGTATAGCTTTTAAACTTGAGTCATTGAGTACCATGCTCTCCTATTTAGCCTTACTAAAGATCTGTGAGGTTATAAAGTCATTATTATAAATTTCTTAGTCATATATTTATCTTGTAAACAGTGTGCTGTGAGGCATATGGGAACCGGCTGCAGCAAATATCATACTGGGGGCATGCACTAGGCTGCAACTGTGTTTTTGGCCTCTCTCAGAGGGCTTCATTCCCTCAGGTCCAAGAAGCACAATACTGTCATGGCACATCACACCCTCAAGGTTACCCCAGCCATGGCTGTCACCTGGTTGGCCAGTCACCATGAGATAGTTTGTGTGTTTATCTTCATAAATTTATTCTATCTTCACATACACATCAAAAAAAAGATAATTGCTATTAAACATTTGATTTTTTATAATATTTTAATAGATACCTATTAAACTCTGATGATTAGTAGACTTCTCACTTGAAAAGTGACTTTATACATATCAAAATATATCATCTTCAACTATATAATTGGATTGCACAATGCTTGATGTATGTACAACAATAAAATAAAGAAGTAGTTTATCATACCTTACAGCCTTATAAAGGGTTTCTGGTTAGCACAAAGATAATATTTATCTTAAAATAAAAGTTTAATTGATGGTTCTGAAGGTTAGTACTATGTAGGATATTTTTAAATAAACTAAAGAGATACTTCAGATGAAAAGTTAAGAATTAGTAAGTTGCTGTATACCGTGTAAGATTGGATATAGTTAATATTCAGGATGCCTCTTAAAAATTTTCAGTGGCTTTTCAGTATTTAATTCTTTGTACTATACAGACTACTCAGAAAATTTTTCCCACTGAATGGCCTTTCTTCACAGCACTCACAAGAGTTAGGGTATTAGTGGAAAACACTAGGGATTCTACTACAAAACTTTTAGAAGTGATCAAGGAATACAGCAGCGTCTCAGGCTACAAAATCAACATTCACAAATCGGTAGCCTTTATATATACCAACAATAGTCAAGTTGAAAAAACAGTTAAGGAATCCATCCCATTCACAGTAGTGCCAAAGAAGATGAAGTATTTGGGAATTTACCTAACAAAAGACGTGAAAGATCTCTATAAAGAGAACTACGAAACTCTAAGAAAAGAAA